>RJWH01000611.1:605933-665668 GCA_004363575.1 Solenodon paradoxus
CTCTCTCTCTCTCTCTCTCTCTCTCTCTCTCTCTCTCTCTCTCTCTCTCTCTCTCTCTCTCTCTCTTTCTCTCCCCATCTCCTCCCCCTTTCTCCCCCTCTCCTCCTTTCCCTCTTTCCTCTCTCCTCTTCCCCTCCCCCCTCTGCCTCCCCCTCTCTCTTTCTAAAGAAACTGTAACAAGCAAAGTGTCATACTTATTTGTACATAATTTTTCATATTTCTGATTACTCTTTGAATAGAATTCTAGAACTGGAATGATTGCATTAAAGGGAATGGATTTTATATAAATGTTTGTCTAATAATTTCAAACTTGCTATTGAAGCTAGATGGACTAATCAATATTCTCCATAATATGAGAACATTCATGTTACCTGTCCATTCTATCTATGAAAGACATAATAACTAAAATGAAAAATCTGGTTGGTTGAGTGCCATTTTAACTTGAGTTTCTTTGATTCTTATTGAGGATGTCTAAAACAAATTATATAATTTTCCTGTGGATTGCTTATTTTCTGGGGGGAGTGGAGACCTTTTCCTACAGATTCCACAAGTATTCTATATACTTTAATAATCAATCAGAATTTCTGTTATATCTTATCTGTTGACTTATTTTAACATTTTGATTAGGATTTTTGATATATGTTTTAAGAGGGCAAAGATTGTTTTCCCTTTTTGTTACGCATTTTTTGTAACTCGTTTAAAGTGTATCTTCGTAATGTAGTATTCAAATAAATGTTTCCCTAAATTTTATGCTAGTGCCCCTTTATATTTTATTTCACATTGTGTTTATCTACTTTGAATTCATTCTAATAGGTCATGGGAGATGAGATAGTAACTTGTTACAGTTTTTTAGAATGACAAAATATTAGAAATGACCAAAATATTATATTATAGTGCTACTCAATTGTAACTTTAAAATGTACAAGAAGGAAAATAAATGAATGAATTAGATCAAAATATTCACAGCCAATTTTTAGTAATTGGATTATGATATTTTTAATGTTTCTAATATAATTCTATAATTATTACATTTTTATTATGTTGTCTAACTTAATATTCATAATAATTATAGATTAATTTTATTTTATAAAAACAAGTAGCTACCTAAAGGTGAACTAAATTAAATTTTGTTTTATTTTATGTTTTTTATTTCAGAAAGTATGCATAATTAAATAAGGATATTTAGTTTATATTGTGTTGGTCTTAAACAAATAAGAAGCAATTTTCCAAAATGTAAAAGGAGTGTAGATGGACTTTTTTTTCTCTAAAAATATGGACTTTCATTTTGGATTTGGGACTTACTTAATCTATAATTTCTTTTCACCTTATTTTTAAATCAAAATAATTAGATACTTCAGATTTTATAATTTGTGTATTAGAAATTTAGTTAATTTATACATTTTTATGTTTCACTATGCTTAAAATAAGGACAATAATTAGATAAGAGGCTTAAAGGTAATGGGATTATTTCCTTCCTGTTCCAGAACTGGTTGAAAAATTTAGATTTGAATGATCCAACAAAAAATTCCCAAATTCTGTCTCCTTTCCATGTTTACAGCTACCATCTCTTTGACTCATCAGTTATCAAATCATGCTAATGATCCATGAAAGTTCTTTAACATCTAATATAGGGATCCATAGTATGTTGTTATAGCCTCCCTTACTTAGAGTGCAGTATATATTTCTTTATCTACAATGTTTTGCCTTTATGCAAATATGAATCACAGAACACTTTCTAGAATTTCTAGAATTATTTATATTTTGAAATAAAAATTCCTTCAACACTTATAGTAAACTTTTGCTTCATGTGACTCCTCAACATGAACAAAGGAGAAATTCAAAGAACCTCCATGATCCTGAACTTCAAAGCATGAGAGAGAATATTTTATTCAAAAGATTTCCCTGTGACAGATGGGTGGTATCACTCCATCTTCCTTTTGTTTCTTAGATGTTTAAATTGTGTTTCATCACTTTTTATGTGCTATTCTTCACTTATCTGTCATTGGTTTACAATATCATATGAGTGCCAAGGTTTAAGAAACTTGGCAGATGGATTTAAAAAATATTGAAGGAACGTTGAATCATAACATGTAGGTTAAAGGTGTGCATCATGGTCAGTCAACAGCCATGTATAATATATCATGCCACCTTTTCATAAAATTATAAGCTATGAATCTCCAGTTAAACCACAAGAGCCTATGTCTTTGTGAGTTAAATGATAAATGATCTATTTATGTATAAATACTGTGTTCCGCTGATGATTACTGATACTGAAATGCCAGTCTCATTTCTAATGTACTTAGCACAAAGTTCATTAATCAGAAGTTTATGTACCATATAAAATTATATACATGAAGAGATACAAATTTTGCATAGTTAAGCAACATAGAGCATACAGTTGAAAATACAATATCTATAGAAATAAAATGTGAATAATCAATATAAACAGAAGATTGAAGCCTGCAGTTACTGGATTCTATTCACAATAAAATTCAACTGAGGTCTCCTCAGGGTCACTGAGATAGTGAATTATATTTCAGACATCAGCCAGTGGAAAAACAGTAACAACATGTTAGAACAAATTTTCAGTGGCTTATGCCCTGGGAAGCAACAAGACTGACTCTGGGACGATGAATGTGTCAGTACATAACACCATAATTCCTCTTCATCTAATAAGATAAAGGACATTCTCCATGACCGTATACATCTTTTTGTGTCTGCTTCATTTTTATTCTACATGCTTGGGTGGGAGTACCTTGGACAGTGTTTATGTCAACCAGAGGAAATATTACAGTAGTAAAACAATGAAAGAGAACATGAAAGCAGATTATTGGCTTATGCTAAACTGCGCTCAAGGTCAAGCTTCAAATGGCTATTGAAATTAGAAAAATCAGTGACAAAATGGAAAATAACATTAAAACTAAGTGCCCAATAAATGCTAGATGTAGCATATAAACAGTTTAGTAAGCATAATAAAAGAAATGTATTTCATACTATCTGTCTGAGTGTACCAAAAGAAATCCCTTTTTCCCATAATATAGCAGCATTGATAAATTCAGTCATTTACTTTCTCTGGTGAAAAAGTTTATGTCACATACACTGAATTCGGACACAGTTCACAGTTTAGAAATTAATAGAGTCCAGGAACTGTAAATTAAAAGCCACGCTTTCTCTTTTTTAAATTCTTTTTCTGATTCTTTCCAAAAATAACTCTTTACCCATTTGATTTCTGAATTTTTGTACTATAGCTCTAGAGATATTTGTGTTCTTAAATATCTTTGTCATAAGTGATATTTAAAGGTGAAAACTATAATGTGAAATAGTCTCAGGAATAGTCTCTATCCAGATTTTAAAATTTAATAAGAATGTTACCAGCTCATAAAGATTAGTATTACCTTATGGAATCCAAGAATTAGAATACTTTCCTTTCATATCAAAATACTTTCAAAGACAATCTAAGGCTATAATTATTATGTACTTTTTTGCAGAGTGTAAATCATTTGTGATTTCATGTATTCATCTTCATTATAAACTCTAGGGATAGAAAATCAGTGCTCGTATATCTTTTATGAGAAGCTACTTTTGACACATTGAGAAGCCAGGAGCAAGAGAAATCACCTAGCACTGAATTATTCTGATTTATTTTGTGTCAACCGTGGTGCAATTAATTGTTAATAAATGGATTATGTCTAATACCCTCACTACAGACTATTACTGTATATAATCCAATTTATATGTATAAAATAGTCTTTTACCTCCATGACAGATTCTTTAAAGACTACTCTAATTACAGCTAGAAGCAATCTAAAAGTATTTCTGAAAGCTATTACCCACTCAGTTTATAAAGACAGAAAATTTAAGAAATACAGGTAGAAGTAAATGCTTTTATCAAACACTTGAGATTCTTAGTAAGACTTTAGATTCCTAGTATAATACTGTAACAGGTTCTAATTGCATCAGTCTGGCCCTGCTTTTCAAGATCTGCATTTCTACAAACTTCCCAGATGATTGGAGACTACTGGGAGTCCATTTAGAAAGTCTGAAATGGAAACGCAAATACACAAAGCCTTAAACCTAAAGTTGGTGTTTGTTCCACTACATCAAAGGCTGACAAACACTGTGGAATTTAAAAATTCATTACCTGAATTTTTATTGAGCTTGACATCAAGGTTAGCTAAATTATAAATCAGAAGTGGGCATAAACTATATTTTTACCATGGAATTCACATTTTGACCACACATTACAAAAGTTTGTAATTAGAAAAGTCAGATGTGCCCTATGACTCAGGTAGCTGAGAAGGCTGGGGTGTGGATCTGCAAAACCCAAAGACATGGGCTAGTGATCTGGCAGCCGGATGGAAAAGGCAAAAATGAACAGATCCATAAATAAAAACGCTCTTCCTCTCTTCCTCCTCTTCCCTTCCTTCCTTCCTCCCTCCTTTCTTCTTTCCTTTCTTAAGAGAAAATCTCATCTTTCTACTTAACGTGTTTTCTTGTAGGGTGGAGCATTCTATTCTATTTCTTTAGCTATGCAATCAGTCACTTTAGATATACCCTTATTATGTGCTTCTAGGTATGGAGAGGACGCAGATCTCATGGGCTGTCCCTGATCAAAGATACTGCAGGCGACTTAAACCAGAAATTTGCATCACTGTGAGATGTGTATAGCAAACAACTGGCACTGGAGCAGCCCTGATACGCCCAGTGGTAGCATTCACTTTGCTTACTCGTAGTAAGGAATCTGAAGTTTAACTTCTATTTTAAAATTGGGAATTGTTGTGGGAAAATAGTGAAATATTTTCCTGACGTAAATAATGTAACAAACTAGGTTCTAGAGTTTCTATACAGAGTAACGATTTCTTCAACAGCCATTCAGATAAGGAGGTCTGACTCTAAGGGACTTAAACATCTGAGCATTCTTAGGCATCTTGAAAACAACCCCCTCAGATACCAAGGGAGACCTGCAGTTAAGTTTTTGTTTTTTATGAAATAAAAATTCACATCTGTATAACCCTCTGTAAACACTTCTACACAGATCAACAATATGATTTTACAACAGCCCAAGAAGGCAAGTAGAATGAGTACAGTGTTACCTTATAGACGAGACAACAGGATCAGAGAAACTGTGACTTGTTTGAGTCCCATAGTAAGAGCAAAGGCAGGATTAGTCATTACTGACAATGAATGACCCTTCAGTCATTATGTAGTGTCCATCTCTGTCTTTACTCATGCTTTTTAGGTGGAAGCCTGTTTTATCTGATATGAGCATAGATGTTCCTGCTCTTTGGAGGTTGCCATTCGACTGTAGGATTGTCTTTCTGCCATTGACTTTGAGTCTTTGTTTATCTTTTGGAAGAAGGTGGGTTTCCTGAGTGCAGCAGAGGTTAGGTTATGCTTTTTAATCCATTCAGTCACTCTGCGTCATTTGACTGGTGAGTTCAGTCCATCAACGTTTAGGGTGATTATTGATATATAGTTGCTCAGTGTCATTTTATAATTTGTCTTTTGTATGTTGCTCCAGATGATGATTTTGCTCTTTCTCTTTTTAGGTTGGATGGGTGCAATTATGTTTTGATTGATTTCACCCTTTGGTTTCTTTTCTTCTTTCTTCCTGGGGATGCATTTTGAAGTTATCCTGAAGTTAGCATTCACAGTTCTATGTTTACTACCTAATTTTATTTGAAAGCATATTACTCCTCCACTCATTCTAACTATCCACTTTTTTTTTCTTCACTTCCTCCCCGCTTTTAATATTTGCTGTCTTAGTGTTTTTCTGTGTGGTTTTTCTATGTTTTATAGGACATCCTTTAGTACTTTTGGCAAAGCTGGTTTTGTAGTGATAAACTCGTTTAACTTTTGCTTGTCAGAAAAGTTTTTTTTATCATTCCTTCAGTTCTGAACGATAATCTTGCCGGATATAGTATCTCAGGTTGAAACTCCTTTTCTTTCAGCATTTTTAATATATTATGCCATTCCCTTCTGGCCTGTAGAGTTTCACTTGAGAAGTCTGCTGACAATCTTATGGGGGCTCCTCTGTACATGACATGTTTTTCTCTGGCTACTTTTAATAGTCTTCATCTTGTATTTTTTACATTTCGATGATGATGTGTCTTGGTGTATTTCTGTTTGGGTTTCTTTTATTAGAAACTCTTTGCAGTTCCTGGATCTGGGAGGCTTGCTTCATTCTTCAAATTGGGTAAGTTTACATCTATTATTTCTTCAAATATGGTTTCAGCTCCTTTTACTCTCTCTTCCTCTGGGTCCCGTATGATGCAGATGTTCCCTTTGATTTTATCCCAGAGGTCTCATGCTATCTTCAATTCTTTGAATTATTTTTTAATCTCTTTTCTGGTTTGCTTGATTGAGTTCCTCTGCCCTATCTTCCAGATCACTGATTGCATTGGAAACTTCATCCTATTGTTGAGTCCCTCTATTGAGTTCTTTAATTCAGCTATTGTGTCTCTTAGCTGTTTGATGTCTTATTTTAATTCTTCACTTTTTGCTTTCTGACATTGTTTACTGCCTCTACTAATTTCTGGATTCCTGTGAGTATGTTGTTAATCACAGTTACCCTAAATTCCTCTTCAGGTAATTTACGTATGTCTGCTGTGTTCAGATTTTTGATTGGCTCCATACTTTCACATATATTTATCTGTGCCTTTCCTCTATTTGGCATTCTGTTAATATTTCTGAGGGTTTGATTTCCCTGGCATTACCATAGGTTTGACTTGCCCAGGATTGGCAATCAGCCTGCAGTTTTGCCTCTACCCACAAGGTGGTGCTAGTGGGTAGCGTTGAGGTTTGGGACTGACTTCTCACTGTATTCCAGGGGGTGGAGCACCTGATGGTTGGAATTTCGGGTGGGCAGATGTGCGGTGGGCAGGATTTCTGCTCAGTGGACCTCAGGCTTTGTTGCAAAATGGTTGTGGGAGAGGATTGAGCTGTTAGGTTGATTTCCAGTTATGCCTGCACCCAGCGCAGTTTCACCACAGGGGCTCCAGCTCAGCTCCCCTTGCAGTGGCTCTGGCTCTGTGTCTCAACCCCACTGGGCTCACCTCTTACTCCCTCTTTGGCTGGTCCTGAAATCCCTGACCTCTGCCCCACCACGCGCCCAGGAACTCCCAGATGAATCCAAATCAGCAGCTTAGCTGGGAACCCCACCAGGTGCCCTCACCCACCATTAGTTTTCAGCTATTCTGTCTCCAGTTGAAGTGCCCATTGCTTCTTGGTGCTTGTCTCAAGAAAATAGGTTATTTTGTTGTTGTTGTTTTTTCAGTGTCTGTGGAGAGCAACCTGAAAGTTCATCCTATCGAGTCACCATATGGAAGTCGATGTCTGTAGTTAAGTTTTGGGAATGTCAGACTCAATTTATTCTCAGATTTTCAGTTTCAAGGAGTTGGCCCTAACCTTGTGTGGTTGGTTCAAGGTCACCTGTGGTATAGTCATACCAGTCCACTCCTAGTAACTCAACTGCAGATTTCATCTGCGTTTCCCCAGTTTTCATAATTGTTTTTCCACTTCAGAACCTAATCTAGAACCACATAGTGAATTTCATCATCATTCTACATTTCTCTCCTTGTCTGCCATGACTATTATTGAAGATTATTGGTCAAGTATTTTGTAGAAAGTCTTTTTTTTAGGTTTTCTTGATGTCTTCTCATGATTAAAGTTGAAGTGATGACTTTGGGATAAAAACCATAGAGATCATGTGCCATTTTCATTACATCATACCAGAGTCTGTTTAATCACCCTGACATACTAGCATTGATGGGCGAATGTGGTTATCTACCAGGTTTCTCATCTATACAGGTGATATTTGTCCTTTTCCATATTCTGTTCATTAGAAGTGAGTCATAAAGTTCTACCCACACTCAAAAAGCAAAAAAAAAAACAAAACTCTACCTCCTGGACAGATAAATAACAACAAATTTGCATACATTTGTTTAAAACGTGTAATGAACGTACAAATATTGTGGAATATACTGAGAGACTATGCATGTATCCTGGTTCTTAAATATTTTCCTACTAATTTTAGCATGTTTCCCTTGATCTGGCATGAGGCATTTAGTATTGCGGTGCTTTCATGTGATTTTCTAGCTCCCTCATTTCTTCTTTATTATTAAGGGATTCCTTTTCAGTATTAATGAGAATTCTTTTGTAATGATGATTTGTCCCTTATTTATCACTTGGTTATATAACTATGTACTCATATATTTATTTTATATTTTGAGTCATAATGCAATACTATTGGTATTTATTCTTTTGCTCAAATTGTTAACTAGTTTCAGATTTAGCCAGTAGAATCTCTTCCAGATAAACTCTTACGTTTTTTTCCTTCTCTCCTACCTCTTTTTCTCCTTCCATCCCTCTTTTTGCTCTTCCTCCCTTCCTCCTTCCCACCTTTCCTCCCCTTCTTTTCCCTCTTCTCCTCTCTCCTCTCCTGTTTTTGGTGTTATTTAAGATGCTGTTCCAGGCTCCTCTTTTATTCCCCATGCCAAAAGCACCAGAATTATCTATTTTTTTCCAAGCAACTCTGGTTTCTTGTATTTGATAATGGTATCTAGAAAGAAATATCTGGGTATTTGTACATTCCCTTACTACTGGTGTGTCACTGCTTCCAGACCGTCTCAGCAGACAGAACTAGGAAACATATGCAGGTATACAAGCCCATTGAATGCACATGTATTTAATGTGCATCATTTTTATGTATTAAACACTCATTAATACCTCAGTTCTAATTCGGAACATCAGTGTTCATTCTAACTTTCCTTGCCTGCTCATTTTATTATAACAGTGTAAAAAAGAAATCTGATTCATATCTTCAATACTTTTACCTATGAGCTCAACTCTGGTATAAACATTAAATAAAATCAGACTTTTTAAAGAGTAATCCTGTATTAGAGACACTTGCTAGTAGTTTTTATTATAATTCTTGGTTTTTATCATCATAATATCTCAAGAAATACTCTTCAGTTATTTGGGTTATCTCTGTTCTTCCTTAGCCAGTTCTGTGAATTTCTGCTCTGGATTCGAGGTAGGACTAGGATTCAGTCATCAGCCTGAATTTTATTATAGCATCTTTACAATCCTGTTATATGCCCCACCCCCCAAATTGAAAACAGTTTGTCACGGTTTATAGTGTACAGTTCTCTGGTCATGTATCCACAAGCACAGTGCCTTTAATGGATAGTCTTATTACCCTAAAAATTCCTTTTAAGGCCCCTCTGCAGAGAAACATCCATTTTCCCCTTCCTCAACTCTTGGGAATGTCTGATGTATTTTCTTCTCCCATAACTCTGCCTTTTCTAGAATGCTGCAGAAATGAAATAATATAATATGTAGCATTTCAGTCCTTTAGATATCTTGTCTACATTTTCAAAGTTTAAGGAGGTTATAGAGAAAACAGATTGCACATATAGGATGCTCTACATTCAGGGTATCATTTTGCCTCTATGCCATCTGTTTTTGAACAGATTTTTCTTTTTACTTTCATTCGACTATCTTTTATTTTTTCAACAAGGTTGTGATAGCCAGCATGTTGCAGCAAGTTAGCTGTTTGAAGTTGATGCCTTTAAGAAATGAGGCTAATAATGACAAGTGACACACATTTGTTGTTTTTTTCCCAATAATTATTGTGCATTTGCTCAGAGGTTAAATCCCAAAACGAGAAGACATTTTTCAAAGTCTTTACAGAATTGAGAATCCTTCCCATTTTGGAAATGGTGATAGTCTTACATGATTTTCAAATGAGGTAGCCACTATTACTGACCCAGTTTGTTATATAGTAGATGGTTCTGGGGCTTGTCATGCAGGGTTTATTATGCAAGGAAAGGAGCTGAGTGATGGTGATACTGCATAAAAGAGAAAACTGAACAGAGGAGCTGAGTTAGCGTATGCTGTTCAGTAAATGAGATTTTATATCTAGTGATACCAAGGATATGTTGGTCCCCCCAGGTAGGTCTCCCTCACTAAGTTCATGCCTCCAAGGCTGTGGGGAGTCCAGATACCTGGGACCGATTATCAGAAGAAAACCACTAACTGTTTCTGAATTGACAGCATCCAGGGATGCTGGAATCATGTCTTTTCATTTAGGCAGCTTCCTTCAGCCTCTTGACTTTCCATTAATGCCTTTTCCTCATTACAGTACACTCAGACTGGCTGCTGATCTTTTCTGTTCTTAAGAACCCTATGGTTTATTCACCATCTCAGCTCTTCCTGGGTCAAACCCTCTAGACCTCCCATTTGAATTTCAGATAATTGCAGCCTCCTTCCATCTACTGATCAGTGCCACCCCTGGCCACATGGCAGGCACCCATCATCATGCATGTAAATAAGTCCGACTCGGGGAAGACCTCTCTTGCCATGAAGTCATGTTCACAGAGGAGATTCTCTAATGAACATCTTGATGCTAGTGTCCTTCTCACCACAATGTCTCTTACACCTTCATGGAATAGAGTTTCCTCTGGCCCACATAAGTATTCTGGTCTCAAAATATTCATTCACTCAGCAATCTCATGACTTCAACCTTCAGTCCCTTCTCTGCTATCTGCCTGGCTTTAGTTTAAGCATCATATTTGACTCAGCAAGCCCTTCTTAGAGCCAGGCTTCTTCCTAGGGGTTTCCAGCTCATGTAGCAAGAAATTACCCTTAAGTCAATGAATCCTTGCTTGATTCAGTCTAAAATGTCTTGGTCACCTTAAGCACTTGAAAATTGCATTGCAGGTGTGCTTATCTGGCTCCTGTCTGGATTGCAATAATCCTCTTTCCTCTCCTATCAAGCCCAGCATTTTTCCAGGCAGATTATACTGGGATTTATCCCAAGTTCAGGCCTGATAGTTAAACAAGTAGGCAGGCGAAACTTCTGAGGGGGTGGCCGTATTCGTTCACTCATGGAGGAGAGAACTCTATAGCATTTTCTAGAACAGTAGTGCTAGCTCTTATTTTGAAAGAAGGGACATCTCTGCAAGTTAGAGGGTACAGATGATTTACAAATCTGATATCCTCAGGAGCATCCATGTTTCAAGGTCCCAGGTTGGTTTTGTTTTTCCCCATTGGGTCCAGCAGAGGCTTAAGTATTTCCATGTCTTTAGAGCTAAGTGACTAATTTGTAGGGGGTCACAAAGTTCGTGAACTGTGTCTTTTTGTCTCTGATTGGCCTGACTTGGGGCACATGCATATCTCTAAAATAATTCCCGTTCCCAGGGAACAGAGCTGGCCACTGAGCTGTCTAGGGTCATGCTCACTGAAGTCAGGGCAGGTGTTAGCATGGCCAGAAAGAAATGGACTGACACTAGTGGGTATCATTCCTTATTTACAAGTCAAATCTGTAATTTCCACAACAGGGAAACCTGAAAATATATTTTAAAGAATTACCATAGGTTGTTTCCTATCTATTACACTTCTGGTGTTCTGAGTGCCTAAGAACTAGAATGGAAGGTTTTTTGTTTGATTTTTTTTTTTTTTTTTTTTTTGGTAAGAACTTTGAAACCCCACAAATTTTGGACAACAAAACTTCACACCTCACATCTTAGCTCAAAGAGTGTTCTTTCAATCGCAGGCCTTCCAGTTGGCTTCTAGAGTCTGGAACACAGGACCACTGAGGAAATGGAGAAGGGAAGAAATAGTCTGACTTACAGCTGCACATCAGTGCATTTATCATTTCATTCCAGGAAACAGTCTCCAGCCTGCATTCTGACCAGGGCGCTGTACTTAATCTCGAATAAAACTCTGTTTCACTTGGAGCTCGTGGTAAGTCCAGTGGGTGTACGTGACGGAAATAAAGAAAAAATAAGAAGAAAAATGACCGAAAGGAAAGGAAGGCGGTGATAAATTAGACGAAGGCAAAGTGCCAGAGACACTACAAGGTGCTAATCGTTACAGGGAGTATTGGAATGAATAACTCTGTCCCTTCCCGCTCTGTCCTCGAAAGGGGAGACTGGTGTGTGACTGATTGTACTCAGCTCTGGGGTGCTCGCAAAGCAGTCATCAGGTCACCAGAGCCTCCAGATTCATTCTAGGCGGTCCGCACCAGCCATCGGAGAGGCGATCAGGACAGATTGGCCACGGTGGGACGTGCGGGTCCAGCTGACCCGGAGGGGAGGCGGGAGGAAGGTGGCGCCTTCCAACCCGGATTGCACTCCCGCCCCCACTCATTCCCCGGGAGGGTGCGCGCCGCCGGGAGTGGGGAGGGGCGACCGGGCGGGTCCAAACGGCAGCGTCGCCCACCGGCTCCACCCGCGGAGACCCAGGCACGCAGGGGCAGAACCGGCCGAGCGCCCGCCTGGTGCAGCTGCGGGGAAAGAGCCGAGAGAGGCGCCGCGCAGGGACAGGTGGCGCAGCCCAGGTAACGATGACGGTGGGGCGGGTCCCACCTTCCTACAGCCACACCCGCACTCCGAACGGGGGCTCCAGGCGCCCGCGAGCGGGACAAGTTCCCACGGCCGGAGGGGGTTCAGATACTTCTTTATTTCACCAGCCTTTACCGTTTAAAATGAGTTTTCTTCCAACAAAGGAAATACTTGGACCAGGTTGAATTTCTGAATTTCGGCTAAAAACACCTGGAAGGTGCTGGTGTGCTGTGCCTATTTACATATATACACTTTCTGGCGAATCGGAAACACCCTGCACTTATTCTTAAAGGAGGCTTCCAGGGTCGCGCTGGGGCAGGTGCGTCTGGCTCGTTTCCCGTCGCCCAGGGTGTCAGACTCTCCCGCCCCCAGTCAGGCCTGTTTCCTCCGTCTTCTGTGGCTGATCAGCTCCGGGGCTGGGGCCACTCCCGGCGCCTGTGAAGACTGTTTCCCAAGGGCTTAAGCAGAGCCAGGGAAAACTGCCCTCTCTGCCCGTCCTGCTAGTTTTAACGTTGTTTCAAGTGTTGATTTGACTCTTTGAAGTTTAACTTCAGGTAGGTGTACGTACTTATTTGGCCTCTCCAATCACAGGGCGTCACTTGTAAATGCATGAACTTTTCAGAGATGAAGCAACTTTGTTTTTCTGAAGTTTAGTACAATTTCACAGTTGACCAAGTGACTGTGTTCTCTTAAGGTGAAGTTTATTAAATCAAGTAAAACCAAACCAAACACTTTAAAGTTCGGGGTTGTTCCTGAATCAGCCTAAGCTTTGAAAACATTCCAACTTCGAGACCGCCCCTTTGGTAATTGCTGAACTTATTTTTCAGAAACTTGTGATTGTCTCTTTAATCGGTTGGTTTGAGAAGCAAAGTCTGTTTTGCTTAGGGACTAGAAATGTTTAACAGATACTAGGGATTTCTGTTGGATACCGTGTATTTTATTATCTTTTTCACTTTGTTGCTGGAGAACCCAATTGCGTCTCAAATTTACTTAGGATTGAAATGGAAATTTTACTTCTCTTTTTAGAAATAATTTGATATATGGATTTCAAGAAAAAAAAAAAACTTACAAAATGGAAATGCCCACATTAGAGTACTTAAAAACTGAGACACAAATGAAAGCAATCGCTTGCACATGTATTTTCTTTCTTTGCCCTTAAAGAACCATATTAGAGCAGAATTTGTTTAAGAGAATTTTTCAAAAATCTACATAAAACATGCATTTATTTTCGTTCCTGGACTTCAGAAATAAGACTCCTTGAAAACAGATTACACATACCAAGAGCCTTCCTCTCACAGCTAATCTGTCTCCCTCTTGCCACCAACTAGTGTTTACTTTCCTCATTATCAACTCAGTCTTTTTCTTTAAATGTAATTAATAGGAAAAATAGAAAGCTGTACCCTCAAATATGTAAGTTCTGAATTCTAAATCAATTTATAATGACAATTATGTGCACTTTATATAATGTTACAATGTGATGTTACTTCAATAAAATTGAGTAAGTTGATCTCCTCATTTAAAAGTTTCCTTCAGTGTCTCCAAAATGAAGGAATCTGAAAACAATAAAATATCTTTGAATAACATTCCCATTTTTGTGAAGAGATTCGTTATTATTTTTGTTGATTAAAATATGGCATTTTATTTTAGTATTATTTGGGAAAATTACAGGGATATTAATGTTTTTCCTGAACCATATATTATGATAATGAATTTATTATGAGCAGAAATTGAAATAGACAATGGTCGATGGGGTAGTAACCTTAGCATATTTTTTTTTTGAAGAGACTGACTAAATAACCCTCTTGGAGGCAAGCTGTGTTGAGGACCAATTCACAGTAACTTACAGCTATAGCCTCAGCTCTTATTAAGTTAAAGTGTCATATTTTTTGAAATATTTATATATCTGTCGATCATTTAATGTGTGTAAAACCATGTCGCTGTATTAATAGGTACCTAGCTTTGTTTTGTTTTGTGTCGATGACAGTTTTTGAATGATTTCTTTAAAGCTAACTTCTTGTTTTCCCTTAGGCCTTGTGGCTCCTTTAGCAAAATTTTCATTAGCTTGGCAATTTTTTTTTTTGGCATTGCCTATGTCAAACTATACCAGCGGTTTTATAGGTATATGTAGGTGCTTCATTATGTATGATTTATAAAATAGATCATGTATAGGATAGGTAATGGAATTATTTTTGCTGCAATACAGAGAGATATGTTTCCATTATCTATTGCTGTATAACAAATACTCCTCTATACTAAAAAAGTTAGTAGCTTAAATTAAAAATGAAAGCTTAGCCGCTTTTACCATCGCTTATGATCTGTGACTTGGCTCAGTTCAGCTGGGCTGTTTTTCTACTTCTCTCACAAGGGCTTTCATTTATAACCTGATGGCAGCTGGGGCCAGAAGCTTCAGAGGTCAGCACTCAGGCTCGATGACAGAGCTTGCCTCTCCAAGTAAAACCTGCATGTTTTCTCTCCATCTGTGTTTTCAGTATTATCCTGAACAGAGTAACCACATATTCACATATCTTACATGGAGACTCAGGTTAACTAGGAATCACCAAAGTAAAAACAGCTAGCCATTCTCAAGCCTTAGATCTGGAGCTGACCAAGCATCACTGCCCTTGTTCAGTAGCTAAGGGGTTCCAGGGCCCGCCCTCACCTCGGACAGGAGAAATTAGCCCTGCCTTCTGCTGGAGACATGGCAAAGAATCTGTGTTTTGAGTCTGCCACAATATTCAGAATCATTTTGTACATCAACATCACAAGATTCTAGCACCTGAAGGTTCTCAGCAACCAGTGAATATCTGTTTTTTGCAGAATTACTGGATAAAAATATTACACTAAAAGACAGAGTTGGAACTATGAGCCTCACTTCATTTCTAAATTTCTCACTGTCCTTGGAAATCTGAGATAGAGTAGATACTCAGTGTACACTGGTTAACTTAGGATTTTATTAGTAAATAAAATCTGTGATTTGAGTAAAATTCTGTTTGAAGTAGCATCCTCACATTTACTTGTTGGAAACGTTGCCTGAATTCCCTAAAGGAAGTAAAGTCTAAAAGATACTTTAAAAGATGTTGCTTTTAAAGGAATGTGAAGCTTTGATGAAGACACAGTAATTCTGGGCATCCCAATCAGGGTATTTATCACTACAGGCCCCTCCCAGTAACCTTCAGTCTTCTGGAACAAAACTCACGGTCTAGGAACCAGAGTTCTGAGGAGAAAGTGACCTGAGGAACATTCAGAGAAGAGGGGGCCCCTCAGCTGCTTAGCTCCGTTCTGATGTCCATACACAGACCAGTCAGTTCAGACAAACAGAAATTTCTTTGTTCTCTTCTAGCCCCTATTTTCTCTTTCTTTTTTTAAAGGAAAGGTTCAAGCAGGAAGAGAGAGGAGGAAGAAGCACTTTATCTACTTTATTTAGTTCATTTTGGTTGTTCTTCTGGTCCTGGAGCTCGAACTGGGATCCTTGGGATGTATGTGGACTGTGCAAGCCAAAGGCAGCTGGCTACACTACTACTCCTCTGCCTCTAGCCTTTTAAATGGTCACCCCAACTTCCCATTGGGAGAGAGAGCTGAGAATTTTGATTCTTCCTTGCTCTGTAACCTAGGTCATGAGCATATTCGCCAGCTAGATTTCGTTTCCATTCCCTAAATACAGTTAGGTGAAGACCCAACCACTTCACATAAGAGCCCCTCTAAAAATTAAAAAAATAAAAAATAAAAAATCTTTAAATGACAGCAGAACCAGTTATTTTAGGAAGTTTTAACTATTGTCACAAATGTATTATACTTTCTCCAAACACACATATGTAAACACAGAAAAATGGAATGTTTCAAGACAGTGACTCAACAGTAAATCTTGTATTTCTAAGGAATACAGGATTCCCTTGTTATTTAATACAGAATCTATTTTACATTGGAAAGGTTGATTCCTTACCATCATAGATTATATACATAATGCTTGGGAATTAAGAGGTATATGAAATGTATAGCACCGTGTATCCTCAGTATATTTATACTTTATCATGGTAATTAGACCTTGAGTAAGGATAGTGTAATTGAAAACCCACTTAGGTGATTTTCTGAAATGAGTAAAATGAGTTTTCTTAAAAATAACGGAGGTATACACTTAGAGTGTGGGATTTTTTTTTTTTTTTTTTTTTTTTTAAAGGAAAGGTGCAGGCAGGAATGAAGGTGAGTAGGCAGGCAGGAGAGAAGGAGGAAGCATCTCTATATACTTTTTAATTTAGTTATTTATATTGGTTGTTTCCCCCTGGACCTGGGACTCAAACCCAGGGGTATGTGGCCTGCTCCTTTGGAGGTGACTGACCTAATTGCTGTTCTCCAGGACACACCCCCTCCCCCCCCCCTTTTTTTTTTTTTGAATTTGAAGTTCCAGGTAGGAATGAAGGTGAGCAGAAGCAGGCAGGCAGGAAGAAAGAGGAGGAAAACTTTATTTTATATAGTTGTTCATCCTGATTGTTCCCACTAATCCTGGGACACAAACCCAGGGCCTTGGGATGTATATGAACTGCACCTCCTTCACCAGGGGGTGCTGTGGGATCATTTTTGTCATGCCTGTATTCACAAATATTTGAGCTTCCTCTGCGAGTGCAGCACCCTTCCAGGAGCTGGTTATGGAGTGGTAGTTAATACGGCACATGCCTGTTCTCAAGCAGCCTTCTTTCGACTGACAATAAATATATATGGCGATTTCACGTGATAAGATCTCTGCAGGAAACTCAACAGGCTATGAGATACAGTGAGACACGGAGTGCACTCAGGGCTGGGGGTGGGTTTTGTTTGAAGGTGACTAAGGGAAAACTCGAATGTAGCATCTGAGCTCTGAGACGGGGACAGCTTGCAATGTATGTCCAGGCTAAGACATCCTGGAACACACATGTCTGTTCAAGGGATCGAAGGAGGCCAGGGACTGGGTGGTGTCCAGGGGAATGCAGGGAGCCGGGGGCGAGGTAACTCAGAAGAGCAGACCCCATTCTGTGGGTCTGGTCTGGTCAGTCATGGAGGGGAGTTTGGATTCTAACTTAGCAGGCAGTGGAAACTTAGTGACAAAACCTTGTTTATGCCGTGAAATGATCTCCGAATTTCCATGTGCTTCCACATAAGCATTCATTTCCATCTTTTTGGTTCTCCTAGTTTCGTTCTTTTGGTTCATTTCTGGTTTTTCCCCCTTGTGATCCCCCTTCTGTCACTTGAATTTTGCCACATTTGCTAAGTTTGGTTTGTGTCCCAAGATGTGGTTTCTTCTTGAGAACGTTCCATGAATATTAGAGAAGAGTGTCTATTCTTCTTTGCTGGGTAGTACACCTTCTATGTGCTAGGTCCACTTGATCTATTGTTTCTGTCAGTCCTTGTCTCCTTGTTGATTTTCTGCCCAGATTGTCTATCTATTGATGCAAGTGGAGTGTTAAATTCTGCTACTGTTATCAGTGTCTTCCTTCAACTCTGTCAGTAGTTGTTTTATGTATATTTAGATGGTTCTGAACTGGATGCATGTATGTTGATAGTTATTTCTTCTTGATGGATTACCCTTTGGACCATGACATAGTGTCCATCCTTGCCTTGTGATAATATTTTTAGTTGGAAGTTTCTATTGCCTGATGTTAAGTATTGCAGTCCCTGATTTCCTTTATCATTAATTGCTTTAATATATTTTTTCAGAGCCCTTGACTTTCAACCTGCATTTATCATTGAATCTGATACGCGTTTCTTGTAGGCATCCCACCGATGGGTCCTGTTTGTAGATCCATCCAGCCACTCCATGTCTTTAGATTGCTGAGTTCAGTCCATTCACAGTTTAGGGTAATGACTGAAATGTAGGGCTTTATTACTGCCATTTGAGCCTTTTTTTTCTGTTGCTTTTCTCTGCCTGTTGCTTCATTTCCTGTTTGTTTAGATCTGCTTTGTATGTAGTCAATGTTGAGGGGAGAATGATCAAGCAAAGTTGAAGAGAGGACAAGGTCAGAAATTAATAAATTAATAAATTAATAAATTAAGGTCCTAGCTCAGAACACCCAGTCGACACAGAAGTAGCAGGGTGATAGACATAGCTGTTTACCTCACTAACTTTTAGGGAAAGTCTTATTCCTACCTGATCTCATTTGAAGTTCTAGTTCACCAGCTAGCTCCCACTGAACATTTCACCTAATGCCTTCAAATGAGAACTTAGGTTTTTTAATTGTGGATCACGTCTTTTTTTTTTTTTTTTTTTTTTTGGATTGGTCACAGTCCCTGGCGTGGGGGTATAATGTTATGACTTAATGCTCATTTTAATGCTCTCTTTAATGAATCATTGACTGTAGTGGCTAAAGTCTCTTTTCCTTAGCACCGCATGGTAGACTAGCAACTGGGCCCCTGAATCATTTTGTTCTAAGGAAGACATTTGCATGAACAGCTCATTTTACTGCCATATCCCGTTTCTCACTCCCAGTGACTTACTTTGAAAAACTCATTAAAGCTCAGTGGTCAAGAGTTATAATACATCTTAACGTATGCATGTGGAAACCAGAGCTTGTCTTTCCCCCACGACAAAAGCCGAGATGGAAAGTGGAAAGATAGTAGCTTTTGGACTGGAGCAGGCCAGTGCTTAAATTTTAAAAACACACTAGAGCAAGACCTTTGCAGTTTCTTAACCTTCTGAACCAATGTCATCTCAATATCAATGGAGATGATAATACTTACCTCATAACACTTGAAGGGGACCAGGGAGGGAGTGTCCTTAAATATGCTATCTATCCTACAAATTTGCTTTATCTCAGACAAAGTTTTGAAAATTCACAAATAACTATTTTGCTGTACATCTAAACTACAAATTGCATGTTTCAAAACTTTTAACCTATTACAAAAGAATATATATAAACACACATATATACTTACATATGTGTGTTTATATATAATTTTAGTATGAGTGTGTGTGTATGTATTTATGGAATATAAAATTACATAGAATTATAGACGTATACTGTTTATTTTACAGACATAAATCACATTCCTTATTTCTAAATGATTACTCACATATAACAGAAGGGAATTTTTTTTTGATGGTATTGTAGTTTTGTTTTTTGTTTTAAAACAGATTTAGCAGTAGTCACAGTCAAGAGCAGCCAGGGTTTCATTATTTCCTGGTCCCAAAAGGAGAACTGTGCTAATGAAGTACATTTAATGAGGAAAAAATCATGTTTCTTTGCCTGTATATTCTCTTAGGCTGCCAGTGTTGTTATAATTTAATAACCATGGAGTATACATCCCAGTAAATGAAACCTTTCTTCTTCTCTGCCCCCTGCCCCGACTTTGAATTTACTAGCTAGAAAATTTGCATAATGTTAGCTTCTTAGAGTAGTTATGGAGCAATCTCTTGCAGTGCTAGCACCCAGAAAAATTCAACAGCTATTGCAGATCCAGTGCTGATTTTCATTTTCATGTTAAGAGATAAACATACAAATCATGTTAACACAGTGTACCTGTCTTTAGAAATCTGTTTAGAGTCACATACATTTATTAGTTCACCTTGGATAGAGCTGTTTTCTTTCCCTTCAGTTTAAGTAAATCATTCATGTGTGACTATGCACACATACAGATGTGCAAATTTTCCTATTACAAACATGGTACATTTTACGACATTTTATGGCATGATTATTTTTCTACCTTCATTATGTTTCTACTGTTGCTTCAGTGGTACTTCACATAGCTGGATTTTTATTGTAAATTGCTCTTTACACGATTTTATTTTGTCACTAAAGTTTTTCCCTTCATATTTTGTGCAACAGATTAATACATGTATGAGTATACATGTTTGGTTTAAAAATATTCTCACTGATGTTACTGAAGGAATATTGCATTTTGACATTAACTGGGTTTATGGTATACATGATAGCAAATTTATGTCTGTACATACTACAGCAAATTGTCACTATTTCCTTTTTTCCTTCACTATGCAGTTAATCCCCTCTACCTTACTTGCTCCCCACCCCACCCCATCTCTTCCTTCACCTACTGATTTAATTTTTTTTGTTCCTCAAAGTCTGTTGTTGCTTGAATTAACTCCTTTTTAAAATTTATTATCTAATTTATTGCATTGTTTGCTTGCTATCTCTATACACCAAAGTGAGTGATATCATACGATGTCTGTCTTTCTCCTTCTGGCCGATCTCACTAGGCATCATTCCTTCCAAGTCCATCCATGTTACTGCAAATGGCAGGGTTTCTCCTTTTTGATGGCTGAGTAGTATTCCATGGACTACACATGCATTGAAATTTGCACTCGTTTATTCTGTACACGTGGAATTATAAAATAATTGATTTCTCTTCTAAAGGGATACCCCTGAAATCCTTAGGAGTTTTTTTTTTTTTTAAATGAAGAGTCAGGTTTTGTTTTGTTTTTGTCCTGTTTTGAATTTATTTTTTACTCTAGTAATTATTCTACAAATTAAAATAATTTCCTATGTGTTGGTTCCTCATTTTTTAAATATATTTCAACACACCACACCCTCCACCAAATCACCAAGTGAAGAGTCAAGTTTTTCTAAGACTTTCCTAATTTACTTCACCTCTGTGTGCCTTGATTTTCTCATCTCTAAAATGGCTGATGTGAGAGGACTGAAGCCGATCATGTATGAGTCGTACTCCTGTGCCTGGTGGCAACAGTCACGTCATGGAGAGACAACTTGAGACTTGATGTGCTGGCTCTGCTGTGCTTTTTCTAGTAGAAATGATTCTCTAGCAGTTCTTACCTCTTGTCTCTTGATAAGCTGTGTCACGAAGCTCTGAGTTGTCGGTCGACTTTTCTGACTCCCCTTGAGGCCGCCATGCTGGAGAGACCACGTGCAGGCTCTCGGGGCCACAGTCTCAGCTGAGCCTAGGATTCCAGCCATTTCCATCCAGACGTCAGACTTGTGGCTGAGTCGATCGTGAGTGTTTCAGGTTAGCCCATCTACCAACAGAGTGCAAGGGAAATCTGTTGCTACTCCACCCAACAGAATATGTAGGGAACGAGCTGAAAGAGGCCCTCAGGTCCACCGTTGAAGGACAGCCTGGACCCTCTTCAGTCTGAGCTGTGACGTGATTTCCGAAATTGATGATTTTCTTTTTGTTATTGTGTCGATGCCAGTCTATGACTAACAGCTGAATGGCAAGAAGCTGCCTCTCCTATAGGGTTTTAGGTTTATGATTTTCCCCCCACATAGTGTTTGTAAATTTCAGATGGTCATAAAATCATTTGAAATGTTTAAGACAATTTAATTTATTGGCGGAACATTGCGTCACATCATCCTATAGGTTTAAGGCATGCACTAGTGGTCCGCTGAATGTATTACATATAGATGTTAATGTATAGTGAATTTTTTTATTGCAATTTGCATTTAATTTAAGAAATGCAAACATTTCTAAACCCCATGTCATAGAAAGGACATAGTTTAGATTGCTTAAACTAGATCCAAACTCAGGTTCTTTCTTAGAAGCTCTGTAGATTTGGGGCAAATTACTTCTGCTTTCTGTATTTCGTTTGTCTCATCTGTAAAATGGGGCTAATAGTGACTTATTCTCGCAAGTTATTTAGGAGAATTTAATGAGAATCATATAAAGCACTTACAAGATCCTGACACTAATAAATTCACAATCAATTAGAGATTTTTATAAAATCATTGTAGGAAATCCTGTGGATTAAAGACTAGAGTTCTAAGTCATATAACGTATTATAGCATTAGTAATTAATTTGCGACAATATCAAGAACATCGTATTTTAATAGCTTAGGTAAGAGTAATTAGAATGAAGAAATTATAGTTCTTATCCTTCTCTCTCTCTCTCTCATCTGACTAGTGTGGGCACATGTGAGGAATGGAACCCAAGAGACAAAGCTACTGTCGTGAACAACTACATTCCAATTTCCTTTCATCATGTATGTATAAACTAATAAACAACAGATGCTTGTAGATAATATCATGGATTCTGATATAATAAAATAACCCCAAAGTGAGATTTAAGGAAATCTAATAAGGCAGAGACATGGAGAATGCAAGAGGACAGACATCCTTTATTTGACTCCTGTATGATTCATGTGAATGCTTTATCTGCCTCAGATTTAACTGTGATGTTCAGGTAAAAGCAGTGATGCTTCCCTCGCTTCCCCTTCTCACCCTGGTAAATATAAATACACAAAATCTGTTTCCTTGTCCTGATAAAGTGTGGGCAAAGTACAACTAGATAAATGAGTGAGAGAGTTATGGGCAGAACAGTGCAGGAGAAGATGGGAGTTTAGTTGACAGGGAACTGAACACAGGGAAGGGTGACTTCACACATCTCGACTCTCATTCATCACCTTAATCTTGCAGGGAAGGCAGATTCAGAAGTGACAGGAGAACATGATCACTGAGGACCCCCAACCCAGGGCTTCTGCCAGGTCTCAGTTGGGGAAAGAAAAACTGTAGGGAGTAACTGATGTCCTTGCTCACTGTGTATTGTGAGGAAATGAAATGCTCAGTCGCAGGCACATAGAAGTAGAGACTTTTAATTAGGAGGACACCAAAGCATTACCCTCATGTCACCATGTCTGTAACATCACTATCCATGTCTAAAAAACATATTTACAGGTGCTTCTTCTTCCTTTACCCAGGGTCCTGTCTGGAGGAGTTTTTCAGAGATATCCAAACTCTCTTTTCCATTTTCCTTTTTCTTGGCATTCCACAGTGGGCTTCCCCCAGCTGTAAAAGAAACACCCCCAACACTCATTGCAGTGGGGTCATCATGATGGTTTGAGCCATTGAACCTACTGTTCCCTCTGCTGCAGGACACTCAGAGGGTAGATCTACTCCTGAGGTGGAGAAGTAGTGATTGGAAGAGACAGGAAAACAAGAGTGCTGGAACTGATAGATGGACACGTCCACTAACTATACTTGACACTACACCGTGGTACCCAGAGAAGATGATGAAGAGGGAAGGACAAGAAAGAAAACAGTTAAATTTGAAGATGCACTTGATGCTTCTTTAGGCAATTCTAATCAGTTCAAAATAGACGAGTCGTATTTTCCAGGCAAACCCTGTAATTAGTCCAGTCTAATTGAAATATCTTCAGCTGATTGATGTATGTGATTTGGAGAGACTAAATATCAGATTTCCTTGAGACTGAGGAAATATTTTACTTGAGATTTAAATTCTTAGTCTAGTCCCTGTTGCCATTTCTGCCAGAAGAGAACTTCATGATATGTGTGTATGCATGTATGTATGTATATATACATTCATATATTTACATGCATATGTATATATACATACATACATGTATATCATACACACATAATGCTCTTCTCCAAATTTCTGAAGCCAATTTCTAAAATATGCCTTTCATCATGAATCTGCATTTAAGATATTTTAAATAGTAACCCGTGGAAATGTCAGTAATGCTTTCATTTCATCCATGTCTGACTGCTTGACTGCCCACTGATGCCTCGTTCTTTGGAAAACTGATGAAGGCCACAGTGTGATGATCCTGCCTTTTGCAGTGCCAAACCCCCCTTTAGCAGGGAGCATCCTGAGGTGTGATCACTGCCCCGAGCAAGAGCACAAAATATGTAAAGAAGTGGGGTTCCTGATCTCAAGTCTGGCTCAAATCTCCATGGGCATTTGGGTGGAAAAAGCATGACGCCCTTCTAGACAGGGCGTAGTAGGGGCTCCAAGGAAATTCTTGTGTCTGCTCTCTCTCCCTCTGCAGCCACAGCCAGTGTCTTGACAAGCCCCTGCTCCTTACACAGACTCCCAGCAAAGGTGTCGTGTCTTATCCTTTTGCACAGCATGGACCCTTCTGGATCACAAAGGAAGGTGTACGTTTACAGGTAGCTTTGAGAGCATTCGTTTTAGTTCCTTGTAGAAGGCCAAACTCATTTATTTTTTTCCATTTGATGATTACTGCTGTGATCAAATGAACTTCACAAGTTGATGACAATATTTTCCCCCTAACAGAGACTATTTCAGAATTTAAATGAAAATCCTGAGTATGTGAGGCTATAATAAAAAGTAATCATTTTAAAATGGAAATTATTTCTAGCATTGATGTTAAACTGTAACAGTGGAAAAATAGAACATGTTTTGTGACTTAAATAAGGGAAAGTATCATTGAGAACAAAATAACATTCATTTATTGATTTAGACATCAGTAAATATCTGTAAAAGCGTACTTTCAATTACAATATTGGGCCTCCATTTTGACAAAAAAAATGTTTTTGAATTCATGAAATCACTTTGAATTTAGAATTCATGAAATAATTATAAGTGATGAACTGTAATAACACTATCAGATTTTGAGATAGAAGGGCAGGTTTTTGAAAACATAAAATCTCATTTGAACACCCGCTCTTTGAAGGTAGTATTATCTCACTTTCACATGTCCTTTCTTGCATCTTTCCAGGTTCAGAAGAATCTGGTCAGATGCACTAACTGAAACGTCTATTCTCATTTGTAATCTTTATAGGTTACTGAGCATTCACTTTTCTAATACAGAAAAAAGGTAATAGTGTCATATGTCATTTGAACTTCCTTGAAAGGCTTTCTGACATAAGGAACACATGATAATATTTTAATTAGTTTGCTAGCCAGCTGGAGACTTTTAGGTAGATGAATCCTCTCCTTTTCAATTTATTAAAGCTCTTTTCATAAAGGCAGGTGGAATTTACTTGAAATTCATGACCAAGTTACTAAGGATAATTCAATAAAAATTGGACTGACTTTTCTCCAAATAATTTTTTCTTAGATGTCCTCAGTTAAAATAAATGCTAATGTATCATAGTCCCTGAAAGTCTCTTAACAGTTTGTAGGTCTTCCCTAATATTTTAAATAATGGATTAATTTGAGTGTTTCCTAAAATATGCTGTATTGTAGTCAAATGAATTTAAAAATTGATTCACCTAGTAACTTTTACATTTGACAATTGTTTACCATTTTTAAAAAGAAAATGCTATATGTATGGTGTCAATTCACCCATTGAAGCCAGGAGAAAGAAGAAAATATTTTTGCTCTTCATGGCCAGACCAAGACCTTCAGTCTCTCCGTTCTCTCAACCCCATGCCATCTTCTGCCTGTACTGGATTCCACAATCAGCTTCTCCAGGTTTTACTTTTCACCAGCCTAGATTCCAAGGCCCTGCCTTCTGCTAGATCCATGCCAGTCTGCCAGTCTTCTTCTCCACACCAGTCCCAGGAGGAGGGCATCTGGTCTTAAGCTTAGAGCACCTGCCCAGGCAACTGAAGCCTCTTGGTCCCATATCTGGTGCCTCCCATCCCAGGCTGGGTGGAAGGAGCTCTCATTCACCTAATTCAAGGCCAGTCCCAGGCCACCTTGATCTGTGACCAATTTGGAACATATGCCCTGACTCTCATAATTAAATTTTGATCTTGTCCCTATTTTTCATTGAGTTGTTTGTGTACCCTGCCCATTACACTCCTACTCTCTGCCATACTCCAGTGCTCACTCAGGTCCTGCTATCATCTTTTTTCTCTCTGTCTTAGAAGTCTTTGATACTCCATTACCCTTGGAAAAGAATCATATGGGTCCAATATAAATATTCAGAACCTATGTAAGAGCTATATTTAATATATATTTTTTAAAGCAGAGGTATAGGCAGAAATGAAGGTGAGTACGTAAGCAATCTGGAAGAGAGAGGAGGGAGAAGCATTTTGTTTATTTAGTCTTTCATTTTGGTTGTACCGCCATCCGCCACCCCCCTACCACGCCCCCCCCCCCCCAGGCCTGGGATGGGCATCCAGGCCCTTTTGATATCCGTGGAGACAATGGAATGAATCATTACTCCACCAGGGTCTGCCAGTGTATTTAAACTTTTCAGCAGAGACAGATTTCATCCACTTTGAAAAGCAAATCTAGTCCACTTAAAATCTGTCACAGGGAATTTTTATAATTTAATTTGATTTTTGCTACACCATCATATATATTTTTTATTTGTATTTGCTACCATATTTAAATCATCTTTTTCTAAACATTTTAATCTGTAACTATTTATGCATCGTCTAACATCTACGTTAGTATCGGTACAGGATTTTTAACTGTAAGTATGGGGAATTTCTTGAAGAATTTGCTCCGTGGGGGTTTTGCCAATTTATGTAAATAACTCAGCTGTTCATACAGCATCTCTTCTAAGAAAGCACTTTTATTGTTGCGTTGGCATAATATAGGCAAACAATTTGACTGTTGAATTTCGATTAACTTTAGGGTTTATAAACCTATTTTTCTGCTTTGTTGGAGGCAAAGATCAGCCTCTCTTGTACAGCAGCATATACGTGGAGCTCGTCTCTCCCTCCTGCCCTCACGGCGGCTGCGGCAGGCTTCCCACGTTCCCCGACAAGACGAAATACACTTGCAACCAATCAGCACTTCACCTTGGGAAACACTCTGGCTTTCAGGAATTTCTCCCTCATGCTGTTTGCCTATACACATGTGTCTGTCTCTATGTGACAGTCTAAAGGCTCAAATTCAGCTTTTCAAAGATGCCTTCCCCTTCCCTCCCTCCCCCAGCCTGCCACACCTACAAAGGCAACCTTTGAAGACATGCATTTTTTTTTTTTTTTTAGTTTCCTTTTCCTTTTTTGTTTTAAAGGAAAGGTGTTAATCTTGGTGGTTTCTCTGTGACCCTGTGTTTTGAAACTGGGTATTTGGGATCTATGAGGACTACTCACGGCTGGGGACAGTGGACTTAACTGCTGAGCCACCTGGGGGCACTGAGATGCATTTCTTATATACGTAGATATGAAATGTTTCCAATGCCATTACCTTTGGAGAAACGTCATTAGAAAAGAAAGCATAACTACTTTTATCTATGCATACCTCTAAACTGTATTAAAATCTGAAGACATATAGAAATTCTATTTTGCGTTTATGTTTTTATAAATGTAAATTTTCAATATTGTGAGATTTTTAACCAAGGCATGAATTTCACTATCTTTATTTTTCTTAGGAAATGAAGCATTCTAACCAGTGAGGATTTTAGACATGTTTCCATTTTATAGTTCAGCGAATCTGCTGCACTTTCTATCATTATGGGGATTTAAAAATTGCATTTGTTTTCTTTCTTGTGAACAAAATATTGAAATATTCAATAGGTGCTCTTCAGTAGAATTTGAAACACTTTTTTTCTTGTTCAAAAAAGTATGAAAGGAAAAAATATTACAGTAAATGAAAACAAAAGCTCAAAAAGCATTAAGGATGTGATCGAAATGAATCATTTCGTAATAAGACATATGTTTCTCATAACAGATGAATACTGATTTTTCTGTTGTGGATTCCTTTTTTTTTTTCTTTAAGAAAAGATGCAAGCAGGAATGTAGGGAGTCAGGCAGGAAGAGAGAAAACAAAACATTTTATTTATTCTATTTAGTTGTTCATCTTGGATGTTCCCACCGGCCCCAGGATGCAAACCTGGGGCCTTATGATGTATGAGGACTGTCCAAACCCTATTCCACCAGAACGTGCCTTGTTGTGGAATAATAATAAAAAAATTTTTTAGAGAAAACTTTTTTTTTGCTTCCTAAGATCATATTGGTTGTGCATTCTCTGTTTAGAAATAGTTGATGTATAATCTGGAAAATAATGAAATGTTTAATTTTGCATAGTAGTTTAAATAAATGCATAAAAGCAATTATAATTTATCTGTGTTAAAAGGAAATGCAAGTTTTTAGCTACAGGGTCTGACTGTTGCCCACAAAAATCATTAGACATATATTAAAGTTTCTCGGTAAGTTATCCAGTGTTCATTCTGAAGATTATTTGACAGTTTAGCTTTGCTGACACAACTGAATAAAGGAAGAATAGAACTAGATCGAGGCTATGGAATCAACTTTATCAGAAGGTTTTCATGGTTTTTGCTATTAACTATGAACTGGGGTTATGACAATAAACAAAATTTAGGATCTTACTGTTCAGTTGGATACAAAAGCTAAAATTGCACAAGAGTCAGCCATTTATGTAAACTTCATATCTGAAAGGCAAGTGAAAGCTCATTTGACAAATTTTAGGGCAATAAAGGGTTCCCCTAGCATGGGTTTTTTTTTCATGTACAGGTGCAGGAAGATTATAAAACTATCATTACGGGCATGCCCTGGTGGCCTAGCGGTCTAGCACACCCTGGGTGCAGTCCTTGTACTTCCCAAGGTCCTGGGTTCAAGTCCTGGGACTGGGGACAACAACCAATGTGAACAACTAAATATAAATAAAGCTCTTCTTCTGCTTCACTCCCAAAACCCAAAAACTATGATTACAGCTATTTTCACAGAAATCTTTGAGCATTCTTTAATAGTATAGATTTTCTTCTATTTTATATTTTCCCTATTACCAAACAAGCATTCGATCTCAAATTCAAAGAGTCAGAATAAGGGGACCAAATTAAGAAAAGTATATATAGATAAACACACACCTTATAAAGCATGTTGGTAATCAGCCTTGTGGAGCAGTCAACCTTCAATCTGTATTCAGATTTTTCTAATGATAGCTCAAGTAATTTTCTTTGGTATTGAGTAGTTTTTGAGCTAATTTATGTGTCCATTAACCAAAACTCATGGAAAGGTGGCTTCCATTTAACATGCCGTTTTGACGGGCGGTGACCTCATATCACCCATAGAGAGTTGAGTCAGAGGATGGGTGTAGCAAACCAAAATATGACCTGGAACACAGGAAAGGCACGTGTCTTTGTTTAGAGAGTGGACCGTAATGTGATATCTTCCTCATATTGGAGTGCTAATATGTTTGTAGAGTATGAGTAGAAAAATAAGCAGGAGCATGGAAATAATGACTATAATGAGTGACACTGATTGATATTATGTATCAAGGTAACATCTTTTGACATAGTATGAATGGAAGCAATATGTCTCTTCTGCCTGGTATTTGGGACTGGTGCACGATTCCCCCGTTTTTCCTCTCCTTTGCCATGGTGATCAGTGTCATTTCCAGTAATGGAACCTGGTCTCTGAGTCAGGACACTATGGAGCAGAGCCTTCTACTCACTGTTACAAATGTATAATGAGAAATCCTCTATCATTTAAAGCCAAAATAAATCATACTTCATGTTCTCTGCTCGTTGTTTCTTTAGCCATCCCTTTAAGGGAGATACTTTCACTTTTAGCACTTTACAGAGAAAGACACCAAGATTAGGAAAGTGTTAGAAACTTTCCAAAAGTCACTTAGTGGTGAGTGGACAGGGCAGGCAGCAAATTGCCTTTTCAAAATATGCCCACCTCCTCATCCTTGAAATCTGCAAGTGCTGCTTTAAATAGCAAAAGGAAAGACCTTTACAGGGAAATTAAGTTAAAGACATGGCAGTTATTCAAGAGTAGAGAGGAAATTTAGTTTCTTTGCAAAGTTATGTTATAGATTTAAACCTTTATATGGAAATATTACTTTATATACATACGTATTCTGATCAAAACATGTTATAATCCAGTAGGCCACAGGAAAACTATTAAATTATTTAAAAGTTCAGTAAAATGTATACACAACTGCAGTTTATATAAGATGGCATATATTTGAAAGGTATGTACATTATACAACAACTTTGATCTACTTATCATACAAAATAGTAAAACTTATCTTCTCTTTTTGAAAGAAAATCATGCATAATTCAAATTTACTTAGAAATTCATGTTTTAAGTAATCAAAGCTAGTGTTTCTAATTCAAAATATGAGTCAAGACTAACAGACATAACTTTTAATCCATTGGACTAGGAGAAAATTGTCAAAAATTGTGCACGTGCTCAATATGTACTACAGTTTGCATAAAAATTTCAGCCCATCTTTCTAACAAAACAGCACTGTTAAAAATAGCCAGATGTTTGCAAACTACAGAGTGAAGACAAGCATAGCCCCAACTGTGCATCTTCTTCTGTTGCTGATTTTTGTTACTAGAGATAGACAGTTATTACAGCCGGCAGACCTGAATCGGACGGAAGAAATTTTAAGTTGTGCAACTGGAAATTCTCTGAACTTTCACTGAAGTTGTGTGAGAATGACTATGCTCTCTGGGATCATAAATAACAATGTCCAAATAGGTGCAGATTTATTGAATAACTTTCTTTTCACTTTTGAATAAGAAACATCTCAAAGGTGTTATTTTAATACCCACTAAAATTTACCCATGGCAGTTCGATGGATTTTGGAAAAAGCCTCTAAACATGTAACCCCAACAGTTCATTTGAGAGAGAGAATATTCTGTCTCCCAAATGAGTTTTGCAAAGGAGAATTCCTTCCACCTCAGTGCCAGGAAAGACTGCTTTGTTTTCTGTTCCTGAAGTTTTCTCTCTTGTAGAATTTTATATCAGTGAAATGGTTATTCTCCTTTGTATTTTACTACATTCAGTTAGCAAATGTCTAAGTTATCTAGGTTATTATATGGCTTTTTTTCCCCTTTTTATCTTTATTGTACATTTAAGTCACACTTTGTTTTCCTGTTCCCTGGGAGAGGGATATTTGGTGTGTTGGCGGTTTTGAGTTATTATAAATAAAGCTGCCATGAAGTCACATATACACTGTGTGAGCAGACATTTTCTTTCTGACAGGTACCTTGGGGTGTAGTCGCTGGTTTATTTTACTTTATGTGACACAGCTATATATTTTGAAATATGACTAATATTTTGGACACCCCTAGCACTGCTCACATCTCATTTATTCCCTCACTCGCCACCCTGAGTACTTGAGTCCTTTTAATGTGTTCATGAGCAGTCGTATTTCACTGTATTTTTTCTGAGGGCTAATGACGTTTAGCATCTTTTCACATGAAAATTGGCCAGTGTGTATTACCCTTTGTGAAATGTCCAGGCATATCTTTTGCTGACTTTCTAGTTGGGTGGTGGTTATTAGCATTGAGTTGTAAGAACTCTTTCTGTAGTCTGTATAGAAACCGATAGTGGGATTTGCAAGCATTTTCTCCCAAACTGTACCTGACTTCTCTGTTTTCTTAGCTATATTTCCAAAAGTGAAAAATTGTAATGTTGACAAAGTATATTTTATCAGTGTCTGTATTGTTAGACAATCTCAGCCTGACCTCATTCACAAAGGTTTTCTCCTACCTTTCTACCGTCCATAGCTATTGTCCGTACATGAGAGTAAAGGTACTTGAAGATCAAAGAAAATCCTTTTTTGTTAAACTTTTCTATTTTAGATTTTTGGGGGGAGGTTTGTCTTAAACACTGTCAATAAAATTAGGTAAGGCAGTGTATTGGATTAGACATAATCAGAAGTGACAAACTTCCCCTAGTTTTCTGCAAGTTTTGATCATTCTTGGTTCTATTAGAGCAAGAAATATAGGTTTCAGTATAGTTTCCTTCAGGGAATTACATTAGTTGAAGTAAATTAATGAGAACTCTAACAACATAGAGAGGTTGATGATGACATAAACTTACTTAAAATTAATATACGTGGGCATCCCTGATGGAGTAGTGGTTAGGTCTGCTACCTCTAATGAGTTCAGTCCATGTACATGACCCAGTCATGTCCTGGGTCCAGGGGTAGCAACCAATGTGAACAACTAAAGAAAATTAAATAAAACACTTCTTCCTCCTCTCTCTTCCTGCCTGCTTGCCTATTTACCTTTCTTGCTGCCTGCACTTTTCCTTCAAAAATATGTGTATGTGGAAAAATTGTCTAAATATGACTACTCTGAGTTCTTTTCCCAGAAATTTTCTGCAGCGTGTCATATTTTCTTAAGGTTCTCTTTATAAATAAACTTAAGAGAAAATATTTCTCTAGGTCAAAACTATTATGTGAGGCAGTTGTCAGTGGGGATTTCCTGAGTGATTTCTTTTTTCCTTCCTTTATTGTGATTTAGCTCTTGTAAGAAATGCTACCTTAATTTTCCTCCGGATGTATAGATATGCTATTACATCTCCTATCCAGGTAACTTACAGTTTTGCTAAAATCCCTGATTTTCACATCAGAACAACACATTTCTTAGAATTCGAATTTCCTTCCTAAAATACAGATATTTTATCATGATCAAATCTTAAAATACTTCCATATTACTTATAATAAGAGAAGTGGTTCGGTATTTAGGAAATGTCTTAATTATTTGTATATAGCTAATAAAGCGAAGGAAGAACAAGAGTGAAAGAGTTTCCTCCTGCGCCCTGGAAAATGGTAGCCTGTATCCAGATCTGTGGCATTTTGTGTTTTCTAGGAAGGGCTGCATGTCCCTTCTCACACAGTACTTTTGCAATGTGATGGATACTCTTCCACCCAGTAGGTAAAAGCTGTGTTTCCTCTTCTGGAATTTGGGTTGGAATAGTAACTGCTTATCTTCTTAGGAAACAGTGTATTCCATATGACTTCACTTCCAGGGCTTACACTTCTTATTCTGTCAGACTTTCTGCTGGGCCAGATACTTGGACCTAAAAATGATAGAAGACTGCATGGTCTCGAGAATAGGACTTTGGATAACAAAATTTCTGACATGAAATAAAGTTTTAAGTCATGGAACAGGGGTTTCAAAAGCCATAGAGAATGGGCTTGTGTTAGGAAAGAGAAACATGGCGCCTTGAAGGAATAATAGTTTGGTCAGCCGCCTTTGAGCAAGTGCAGTCCACATGCCTTTCAAGGACCTGGGTTCATGTCCTGAAGCTGGTGGTGATAGCGGGGTGAATGGCAACAAACTAGAGGTACAAATAAAATAGAAAGAATTGAAAATGCTTCTTCCTCTCTCTTTTCCTGCCTCTCTACTCTCCTTCCTGCCTGCCTGCACCTTTCCTTAGAAAAAAAAATTTTTTTAAAGAGAAGCATGTTAGGGGTTAAAAGGAAAAAAAAAAAAAAAAAAAAAAACAGTGCTGCAATGCTGTAAATATGAGAATGCAGGGGAGTTACTCTTGGCAAGGGAAACTGGTGCTGAGTTCAAACAGGCTGTATCCTCTGGTGGTTTAAGCAGTTGATCTCCTGGGGAGTGGAGAGCTTTCTTCACGCACAGTGCTCAGCTCAGGCCTGTGAGCACTGGAAGGTTCTCTAGTCGGGGGACTGGTGTTTTTTTCCTCTTTGTTCATAGTGGTGGGTACTTTGGCAGCAAGAGGCAGAAGACAGCCTGGCCCTAAAAGCGTGTGGGCTCAGCACACACACAGGGTAGGTGTTAGCGTGTGCAAGATGGCAGTGGGCCACGTGCAGGTGAGTGCAGAGCAGGTGGTCTCACCTGAAGAGACTCTGTAGCTGATGACACGTAGCACAGCCGTTTAGCCTGCATGTGCAGTTGGTGGTGCGAGAGGATGCACAGTTACTCTCCAGACTTGATTCTCACCATGTGAATCGCCTCCGTGTCCTATTAGAGAATAAATATAGACAAGGGAGCACACGCCAGCTGCACTCTTGGAAAATTCAGTAATTGCATTGCTGGTTATACCTGCTAATAGTTGCTGGTGAGGTAGGGGCACAGAGGTGGCAGAGGACAAACGGACAGCTGAGCAGGAGCTTCAGATCTTACATGAGAAGATAAATCAAGAACTTGCAAACTAGAGCCACTTAAAACAAAAAGCTGGTGTGGCGTCAGAAATAGAGGCGACATCAATAAATATTTGAGTTTCCAGTTTATTCTTAGCAAGGTGAACCATGCTGATCATTTGTTTTTTCATTCTGTTTCTTCAGTTTCTCTAATCATTCATTTTTCATTAATCTGTCTATATTAAAAGATGAACCATTTTGCTTTTGCACTGAATTTTAAAATGTTCTTTTTATTCAAAGCTTTCTTAAAATTCCTCCATTCTAATTAGAGGCCCAGTTTGCATTCTCATTTGCCTTTGAATTTATTTGTCTTTGTTAATATTTTATGTTGTTTTAAATTACTCTCAGGGTGATTCTTACATTTTTGTTGTACTGGTGAAGTAATTTCTCAGCTCTGGTGATTCGTTGGAGCCCCTGGGCTGAATATCTGTTACTAGTACTCAACCCCATCCATAGATAAATGATTTATTTAGTAGATCCCATTTCTGAGTGTTTTAAAGCCCCATTAAGTGGTTTTAATGTGACTTTAATGTGCATACAGGGACAAGAATCATTGAATTAGAATATTTTCATTTCTGAGTGTTTTTACAGGGGCCCTCAGTGATTTTAATATGGCTTTAATGTACAGATTGGGATAAAGAATCATGAAATTAGATTATTCAAATTAGAGTATTCAATTAGCAATTGGAAATTACCATGATTTATGGTCCCTTCTTTCCCCATACATTTTGCATAATGAAAAATCCACACTGGGATTTGCTGATCAGTGTATCAAGTATCACTCAGGAGGAAACATGAGGATGTTAGCATTTGGTGGTGCCTTATCTAAAACACAGCAAATTTCATGCACAGGCCATTCCGAAACATGTCAGAACTTTACCTAATCTCTTAACATTTTGACATTTCTTCAGTAGTCACTTCCTCCGTGTTTTTTGAGTGGTGAGTCAAATAGCTTCTACATGATCTCTTTCTTCACTTATTATAGTTCTTTTCTTAATAAAAAGTACTGGGAGAAAAATGAATCTCCTCCACTTAGGCACCTGGAAGGAGCCTGCTGAAAATCTTGATTGTTTTTGTTTTATGTAGTCATTGAAATGGTCTTTATAATTAAACAGTCTCGGGTGACCGTTCTTCCATTTTAGACACCTGAAAAGGTGGCTAAGAAAATCTCAGTGTAACTTGATTGATTTCTGAATTATTTTATATATCATCTACTGATTGATAACTTTCATAAAGCTTGTCCTTAGAATGTTATTTCAAAAAAAGCAAATCTGTTTACTCTCCTAGCAAAGGCAGTCTTGAAAATCAAATGTATTTGATGAATTATTTAGAGTTATGATTCCTGTTTGTTCAGTTATTGCTTTGTTTTTCTGTCTCATGTACTCTTTCTTAAATTGCATATTCATTCGATACTCTTGATACCGACAGAACCGTGCAAGGCTATGAAACGTTTTTCGGATAACTCAGAGACCTCAGATCTGTGCAGTCAATACGGTGTTGCCAATTCTACCCCAGCGCTTCCAGACTGGGAACTGACAGGTGCCGGTTCAAGATGGCAGCAGTTGATGTCCAGATACCAAGTTCTTGGTTAATTCCTGAGAGTGAGTTCACACCCAAGGAAAGCTGAGTGGAGGAAAGAACTCAAATTTTGTAGTCAGATAACATGAAAGCAGAATTCTGTTGCTAAGTTTAATATGCTCAGTGTCAGTTGGTATAGAATTCTTCCTCAACCTAAATGCTAGAATGGTTTTCAGAGTTAGTTATGACAGTCTGTTGAGCATTTCCAATACAGTTCTCATAAATATCAGATGGCGTTAGTATTATGTGCTAGTGTTATTATTGATAGTCAATATTAAAAGATGGTGTAGTACTTTTTTTGAATATTTCTGTTCCGAATATACATCCTGTTTTCTATCTTGGTAAGATGAATGGGGCATTGTTTGGTCTCTCCCTGTAGACTTATTAGTATAGCTTGCATTCCAATTTCTATCTTTTCTTTGGGTATGAAATTGAATCTGCTAGACTTGCAGATTTGACTCTGGGTTTGGGAGGGAGGAGGAGAGACGTTACCCCACATCTATGACTATTTAACGTTTTCTCATCTCAACTTTATTGACACCTTTAATCAAAGCATGATATTCTGTGATTCGAAAATCTATTCTTCAATTTGCTCTTAACTCACAAACAGAATGTGAAGATGACTTAAGCTCTGGCATGTTCCGGGGCCGTAGGGTTTCATCACAGTCCACGTGCATCCCAAGGCCCTGGGTTCATACCTTGGGACTCACAGGAACAGCTAAGGTGATCGACTAATAAAATAAATTACAAATCTCTCCCTTCACCTGCACCCTCCCCTCCCTGCCCTCCCCCCACTTATCTGCCTGCCTGTCTCTACTCACCTTCGTTCCTGCCTGCACCTTTCCTTTAAAAAAAGAAAAAAGATGACTTAAACTCTACCTCCCCCTCCTGAATAAAGAAGTGTAAAGAGGATCCATGCTATAATGACCAGGACTGCTGCTGTTACAGAGACTGGAAAAAATCTAAGAGCTGCAAGGGAGTTTGGCCCTGAAAAGCACCCACACATTAAGAAAATTAAATACAGGAAGACTAGTCCTCAGTTTAGGGTTTTGCTGTGGTCTCTGCTCACGGGGTAAGAAATATTTTAGACAGTTACTTAAGTAAAATTCTCTTTCTGGAAAATGACACTATCTGGAGAGAGAAAATAGAAAGTTGATCTGAGGTTGGTTCACGGGGCACCCAATAATGAGCTCCTAGAGTTTTCTCTGGTGACCTCTACTGCCCGTCCTTGGAAATGGCAGAAAACTTGTTGGCATTTTATCTCCTGGCATTTACCCTTCAGGCTAGTCCTCTGGAAGTCATTTCCCAAGCATGTGGTCTTATTTTTAGCAGCAACAAAAATAGCCTCCACAATAAGCAAAGCCTATAAACAAAAGTAAAAACCAAGAGGTCTTTGCTTTAGGTTTCAGTTTTGACTATGACTTGAATAACCAAGATTCCAGGAACAATGTTAGGCAACTGAAGATAAAGTAGAAGAATAAATAAATAAATTATGGTTCCTTTTTCTAGGACTTTATAAGCTATTAGGAATACATAGACTTAAGCACAAAAATACATAGACATTTCCAATGTGTTTTTAAAGTTAAATTGATAGTAAAAAGTCTGGTATTACTAGATAATTATAAAGAGATATCCAAGTTCAGCCAGAAAGCTCTTTGTAGAATGATTTTTATTTAGGAAATGGAATTTATGGTAACTCCTGGAAGATCTCATTGTGAGGGTACAAGAACTTATTTAAGCAAATCTTGAAAATGTTTATATATACTTTATTTTTCTTTGAAAAATTATGTTAGAGAAAATACAATTTTTTCTTGCTTTGTTGAGATATAATTCAAATTAAGAAAACCGCCAGTGGAAAGGGTAAATTTTGATCATTTCAGTTTATGTATACAGTCATGTGAACACCAGCATGATAAAATATAGAACAATATTGTCACCCTAAAAAGATTATTTTTGCCTGTTTTCCATTCAGTCCTTCTCATAACAGCTGGATTCACTAAAGAAATTCCTTCTCTTAACCATTCATATATAGATAATTAGAAATCGCATAGCTTTTCAATTCTGGTTTCTCTAAAAGATTATTTCATATTATGTTTCTTCATTCATTTTATTGGTAAATAGCATTCCCTCATAGGATAAAACTATATCCATTCATAGCATTTGTGAGCATCATGTAAGATTTCTTCTAAAGCTTTCAGCATCAGCAAGCTATCAAGTTCATGGTGTTAGAAATGTTTTCCAAATCAGAGTTATCACTTGAGCATTTGAATTTTATCCTGGGAGTAGTATGTATTGTTTGCTGTTATCTTTGCCGTGAGTGACTGACTTCATTCATTATGATAAAACATTTGACCAGTGTCCACATTTGCTTAACCATTGTTCACCTCTCAGTTGTGCCTTCAGTTAAAAATAGGTGTTCTATCTGGGGGAAAGGTGATCAGTTCAATTCACAGTGAAAATAAATATACAGTGGTTTTCTTTGGGATTCCTGTGTATTTGTCCTATTAAAATCCTTCAGTTGGGACATGTAAGGAACTCCAAGGAGTCTGAGATTCTCTCTCTTTGCAAATGAAATAATAGTCTGCTATACTTCAGGGATGGCAGAAGGTAACAGACTGGTGGGTCACAGACAGAGGATATAGCTTTTTCCTGACAACAAGAAGAGGAGTCAGAGTTTCAGCATCTGTGCCAGCTCCCCAATTCCAGTTCCCACAGGGAGAAGTGACAAAGCACATCCTGTGGGTTATGTCAAGAAAAATAACCCAGTATATGAGGAACTTCTAGCTTTTTTTGTTGTTTAAGGAAAGGTGCAGGCAGGAATGAAGGTGAGTGGGCAGGCAGGCAGGAAGAGAGAAGAGGAAGAAACATTTCATTTTGTTTTGTTTTTATTTAGTTGTTCACACTTACTGTTTATCCCCTGACATAGGTCTTGAACCCAGGGGCATGTGGCCTGCACTCCCTCAGAGGCAAATAATCTGACCGCTGCTCCACCAGGTCACACCAGGAAGTTCAGTCTTATAAGAGAACTATGTCTCCCTGAGCTTTGCTTCAGTGAGAGACATTACGTTTATTAAACTTCACAATGACCAAACTTTCCCTTTGATTTAGAGGAAGTATGATCTTTATCTTCCAAGACATTTTGTAAGAAAAAGCCAATTGGTGTCTTTTGTAGTAAGATGTCCAGAAATAGGAGGGAACTGTAGAGCATTGTTTCTCAACTGTGGTCACCACTACTTCTGCACTTTTTTGAGTCCTGGTCTGAAGAAGTGACTTGATTAGCTTTTTTGGTCAACTGAGCATGGCGAAAAATGTTCAATTTGTCTAAATAGATGTTTAATTAAAATCATTATCAGTATATTAGGCCTTATGTAGACTCTTATCTTGGCTTCCACAGAGGATGTTTAGAGCAATTCCATTATTTTGAACAACACTCTGGCCATTAACTTGAGCCTCAACTGAATGCCTTCTAGGCTGAAGCGGTGTCATTCAGCAGCTAAAGTCAGGGCCAAATTCCACACCTACTTTGCTTACTTTATGATTCTTAACATAGGGCTAACCATCCACATGCTGTGATTCTTTCATGTTCCAGACAGCGTCTGCATTGAACAAGGGTAGCCCCAATTTGGCGACATCTCTGCAGTGCACTCTGTTCACTACTGGTGATATCTCATGGAACATTTTTCAGGTGTTGTGTGACAACTGATAAAGGCAGGTCATTGTGTATCTGTGTAGGGTGTCCATTAAGGTTTTATTTCCACAGAAGAAGTATAATACCTTGGGAGCCATTAATGATCCTGGAAACAAAATGTTGTCTATGTGCTTGGGATTCCCCAAGTAAGATCAACATCAGTTGGGGCAAGAGTTGACATCTTGCCTCCTGACTAGTTGGTAGATCTTAGGGTTATCAATTCAAATAATTGAGCCTCATTTTTATTTTTGAAGAGAATTAATTATGGGGGAAGGGTGATGGCAAACACACAAGTCAGTTCAGTGTTCTGTTTGCAATATCTTTGATGAACTCCGCAGGACTTTTCCCTTTGCATCCTCCTAAATCAGAGGACCCCATTCCAATAGCTATTCTAATACTTCACCATTGTTTCTAGTCTTCCCCTGCTTGCACCTAAGACTTTATGGCAGGAATGGCCAAGTGCAAGAGGAACAGGTATGTTTTCATAAAACTTATTGCTCCATCATGTCCCACGTTTTGGCCCACCTGAGTCAGCAGTGTCCTTAAGCAAGTAGTGGTTTTCAGTAACATCGAGGGCCGTGTCAATCCAAACAAAAATCCAGGCATCTGATGAAGTTATTTGTATCCTGCCAGCTCCTGTTTGGAAAGATTGCTCTTCAGAAAGCATGCTAATCACACAGAACTGGTTTGCTATAAAGCAAAGGAAGAAAAGAGGCCTAAGAAGTTCTAGGAAGAATCCAGTGTTTTCCAAAGAGGCTTAAATGACTTTATTTTCATCCTGAATATAAACCAGGAATTTCAACAGAAGAGAAAATTATCTCCTGGGGATCACTGCAGTGTCTAAACTGCCTTTCTGAGGGGTATGGAACCAGGAGATGAGGGAGGGATGTCAGTACTGCTTTGAGTCCATTATAGAGGAAACTTTTCTATGCTCAGCAATATCAGGTGACTGGATAGTAGAGAGCATATAAAGTACAATGAATACATTGGTCACAAGTCCATTTTTTAGTGCCTGTTTCAGTAAAAAGATGCACCTTCATTAGACTTCAACTGGTCTGGAATGCCATAATCATAACACAGATTAGCTGTAAGAGTCACAGTGGAGTCGCAGTGAGTCGCATGTTGAAACAGTAAAGGATAGCCCCCAACGTGTCCTCCTTGAGGCACCACCAATGGGGTCAAAGATCTGAGGTTGTCAAACCACTGGGCACATGCAGGGAGAGGCAAGGGGCCATGCATTATGGTCTCTGTCACATAGAGACATAGGAGTTCCACTGGGACAGGAATGAAAAGTCTGGCATGCACTGGTACCCTTGCGTGAGAAGTGGCACTTTGTGCCTAGCCAGTATGATGATGGGTCTGGTGAGCAATGGTGGTGAACTAGTGCTCTGTTATTTGTGACACAAATAGTTGAATCGGCAGCCATGATTTGTTTCCATGGTCTTTAGTTTTGATCGATTTACCTTCCATTTGATGGTCTGCAGTTTTCTAAGTGACAGTTCAAATAGCTACGTCATTTGCAAAGTCCAAGAGTCAATACATATATAACAAGGTTCCTTCAGGAGACTATTGGTTAAAGCTATGAGAATGGCCTTGAATTCTGCACACTTTACATAAAAATCATGTCTAATTTCGCTTCTGGATTGCTTCTGCTGTATCTGACCAGACACCTCAGTCCCATGGACACTGTTGGTTTTTAAGTTAGATGAACCATCATCACTAAATAAGGTCCAGCTATTTAGGGAAAGCCACTATCAATCAAGACCTCCAATGAGCTTCAGTATTGCTTCAGATATCAGAGTCAGAATAACATTTCTTTCAGAAAGATAGGTTCAATGTGTTTATCTCAAATGTAGTTCCTATGGGGTGAATGTCAGCTCTCTCTTTTTAAATGAAATAATTTCATCTCACCAGTGAGACTTTTGGGGAAACTTTCAACCTTGTGAGTTAAGTCTGAATTGACCCACTTTTCAAATGGGAACATCATGGAGGAGAAACTCATGGTTTCCATGGGTGAGGCATTAACTCTAAGGGAGTATTTAAATGTTAAAGAATTCATGTCATGTACATTATCAAGGTAGTTATAATACATTAAATCTATAAATAACTTGGTGGAATTTAGGTTGCTTCTCTGGTCCTTATTACCATATTAGTTTTCTGTTATGCTTATGTGAAAAATAGTAGCTAATCTATTCTAGAGACCAAAGGCGATCTTCATTAATAAAGTCAAAATTGTCAGGGGAAATTTGAAAAATGGCAGAAGCAATTATCTGCTAGAATTTGAATGATACTGGCAATTATGTCATATATATTTTCTATTACAATATTCATTTTGTATACTTCGTTAGTCATTGTTCTGCTTTTAATCTTTTTTTTAATCTAAATTCAGACAGGAACTAAAATATAAATTCCAAAGAATTAATCTTCATTTAGGTAAGAAAAAATGGCGTTAGGGTTTAAGAAATTCTTTAATTTATTGTGGAAGTAGACATTTAAAAATGTGCACTGTTTAAGAGAAACTGGGTCCCCGCAAAAGCATAAGAGATATATGAATTACTTGTACAGAGTCACTTTTATGCTGTTTTAAATTGATACTTGGAAATATTGAACTATAGTCTGATTAGTTATAATTGTAGTACGTCAATCAAGAATGTTCCCTAGAGATGCTAAAAAGATGTCAGAGAGAATAAAAGAGACAAGAACTTCTGAAAATCTTGACATCCATGAGTGTAATGGCAAAAAAAAAAGGTCAAAATTAAGTTTTTCAGAACTCTGTAAATGAACGAAAGACTTGCGACAGCCCTAGTGAGAATTTATTCAAGAAAAATAGGTGCATTTTGATAAAAAAATCAGTGAATTTAGTAGTATTTTAAATTGCTATATGGAAACCCCCTTCTTTATCATTATAATTTTGGTGCAAAAAAAAATAGCAGCATGATAATTGCAGTGAAAACAAGCACCCAAAATGCCACTCCAGTGAGTAATTCCTCTTGGATCTCTTCTAAGTTCCTGTTATGAGAAAATTATCATCATTTGACTGCATGACAGTTCCTCAGGAAACTTTACTTGTAAGGCTTGTCTTTACTTACCTGACTGAGAGCAGATGTAGAATTAGCAGACTTCTTTAGAGACACTTACTGAAAATTCAAAATGACAGTTGTTTGACATCACAGCTGCCTGAGGCAGTAGTACTATTGGGGCAAACTAGTTGATCAAGAAAAACTTCAAAGGAATATCTGGTGAATAACTGTCGAGTGTTTGAAAGTTCAAACTTATTGCCACGACTCTAGAAAGCACATTCATTTGGAGCAGCTCTGTGTAGAGACCCAGGAAAAGCTAGAGAATCCCTGTCTGCTCACCTCTGATCTTAAATTTCTGTGCAAATGGGAAATGAAGCCTGAGGCAAAGCTGTCAGTGTCCTGCATTGATGATATGTGTCAACATATATACAGAAACTAGAGGATAAAACTAAGAGACATATTAATTCTATATTTTATGAAAATTTCTCTCCTATCATTAGATTATTAAGTGAAATGTGACTTAGCTGACCACAAGAGACCAGAAATACAGAGTTAGTTCAGAAAAGTCACTAAAACACAAGAACACAAGAACAATAATGTAACTACTCTGGCCAGTGACAACCCATAAGTCCTAGGGATAGAGACATTTTGATTTCCAGTGTTGCTATGTCATATTTCAATTGTTCAGTTTTTAACAAAAAATTGTAAAGTGTTAGAGAAACACAGCATCACTCATACAAGTTAAAAAAAAATAAAACAGTAGACATTATCTCTGGGGAAGCCAAAGGTTGCACTTACTAGACAAAGATTTTAAATTATTTTAAATATTTAGGAACTAAAGGAAATAACAGTTGAAAATGCTAAATTTAATTTAAACAACTAAAGGAGAAAATAAGAAGTATGTTTTACCAAATAGGAAATGTCAGTGCAGATATATACATTACAAAGAAAGAACCAAGTAGAATAATTTTTTGAAAAAAAGCAATAATGAGAAATTCATTAGAGTTTTTGATGGAAAGTTTGAGCTTACGGTAGAATTAATTAACAAACTTGAAGATTGATTAATTAAAATGATCCAGTGTGAGGAATATAAAGGGAATAAGTGAAAGAACATAGGTAAATCCTCAGAGATCTGTGGGACACCATCAACCATACTGATACACACACACACACACACACACACACACACACATGCACACACACATGAGCACACATGGAGTCTTAGAAGTAAATAAAGAGCAGAAAAATTATTTGAGGAAATAATGACTCGGAAATTTTAAGATTTAATGAAAAATATTGATCTGCACACCCAAGAGTCTCAAGGAAAAACTCCAAGAGATTCACAGCTGGACACATCAGAATCAAACCGTTTGATGCCAAAGGTAGGGAGAGGATCTTGAAAGAAGTAAAAAGTGACTCAACATGTAGATTTAACAAAGTATTCTCATTAGAAATCAGAGACCAAGCCATTCAAAATGCCGAAAGAAATGCCCATAACTGAGAATTCTATATCCAGCAAAACTAACATTAAAACCAATGAGAAATTATATTTATCCCCAGATAAACAGTAGCTGGAAGAATTATTACTGTCAGATCTGCCTAAAACAAACCCCAAAAGGGAGTCTTCTGACTGACAGAAAGGGGCAATAGCTTTAGCTCCCTATGAAGAAATAAAGATCTCAAGAAATGTTAACAGATTTAACGTAAGACATTACAAATCTATTGTTTGTAAGTTTTAAATGAAAACTCCCATTTTAAATGAAAACTGCATAAAGAAGTCATTTTTAAGCCTGTGTTGATGGGGCATGCAATGTAATAATGATTTGTGTGTCAGTGATTGGACAAAATAGAGGGGAGAAAAAAAGAAAAATATAGGCGCAAAATGCTTGCCTATTGTTGAAATTGACTTGGTATTCATTTAAACTATGTTCATATAAATTAATTGTAATCCCAGAAAAAAACAAATGCACAGTCAAATAAACAATGAAATTTAAAAAGCTACCCTAGACAACGTCTAACACAAAAGAAGGCAGGAAATTCGCTAAGAGAAAGCTGCAATTCTTTTCCTTGTGGATAGGTATTAGAAACAATGTGATAAACAGACAATGAAAACAGAGGGAATCACTAGGAGAAATTTAGTAATACCTGAACTTAAATAGGTTGCATTTCTTTAAAGCCAATTTTAAATTATTATTTTTTCTACATTTGAGGTTCACGAAAGGCAGTGAACATCGCAAAAGAACACACACACACAGTGTTAAAAGTTATAAGGTAGTTGAAATAAGTTCTAACATATAGATCAGCATATGTAAGATTCTTAGATGAACAAAACATTTATGAAGTATTTAACCACCTTGTTGATGAATGTGGTTTCTTTCCATGTTTTTTCTTGTGCTATTTTTGTAGCACAAGGGTAATACTGACTCATAAAATGAGTTTGAAAGTGTTTCCTACTTTCTAGAAAGGTTTATGGGATATTGGTGCTAATTCTTTAAACAAATACAAAATTTAAATTATAGCCATCTGGTTCTGGAGAAATCATTATTATTACCTTTGAAATTAGATAGACCTGGGTTGAAACCTGGCTTTATTCTTTAATATTTGTGTGACTTTGGCTAATCATTTATTTCTCACTCCCAGTTTTTACACCTACCACAATTCAAGAATGTTTACAGTTATATAAAAGGATTGTTTTGAGTAGTAAATAAAAGATCAAGATGGACATTCATACAGTGCATATCAAAGGGTCTTAATGAGCAGTAAATAAGTATATATACATACAGACATTTTATTAGTAATTGCTCTACTTGATAGAAGTACATTGAGAATCACTTAATCACCTTCTGGACTTGTTAAAGTCCAAATTCCTGAAATTCCGATTCAAATGGGGAAAGAATAAAACTTTGTATTTTAAACAAGCATCTTTGAGATACTTTTTTATATTAATGATAAGCCAATTTCTCATCATTTAAGGGCTAAAGAAGATGCTCTCCAGGTAGCTATAAAGAAAATCATTATTTCAAAATGCCTTCATGTGCCGTAGAAAGGACCACTGTATTTTGTAGTATCTAATATAGTCAGCTAAATAATTCATCGTAGATGAATTTCCTGAGAATGATGATTCACGAATGCAGGAGCATCTAACTTTCCCTTAACAATACAAGGTTGCCGACCTGATTCTTCAGCTCTATGAATTTTTAATAAACTACCTATTGATTTTCTTAATTCATTAATATTTGCAAACTATACTTAGGTACATGACCTTTGCAATAGCTATAAAATATCATCATCTTACCTCTTGCAATATGGTAGACCTATAATTGTGAAACATTCTTCCAAAACGTATTCTGCAGAAATTAAACAAGAGAAGCAGGAAATGTTCAAACCCAGAATAATCAGGTTAACAGTTATTTTCTTACCACAAAAATTGGCTAACACAGAACCTTGCATTGACAATTTCAGGTCCTGAGACAGGAAAGATGTTATCTATTTCATATTAGTGGACGGCACTCAGCAATATACTATAGTTCTTGATGAGCAATTTCAAGGGGATTAGTATCAAAATTCAATTTTAAAATGAATCTGTTTTCATACTAATGAAAGGATTTCAATTTATTCCACCTAACTGGGTCAGAAACACTAGTAGGATATTAGATTCAGGAATTGTAATATTTTATGATGGCCTTATTTTTCACAACACTCTGTGCCAAATTAAATATTGGAGGGAAGTTGATGTACCATTTGATTCTATAATTACTGGCTTGGCTCTGGGCAAGCTGCTTACTGTGGGTTGTGATGACTCAAACTTGATTGTCCAGCTGTTGCTGGCACATAGCAGGACAATATAATTGAGCAATAATCCCAGCCCCCGATACTTAATTCTTAGCAGATAGGATAGTCTGATGAAACTTCTTACCTTTTTTTAGTATATTGAATGACATATTTATATTTAGAATTAGACACTGCTCATTAAAATAATAAATTAGAATATGCTGCTTCAACCTGAGAATTATATATCTACTGAAGTCTTATTTTAATAATTTGTATATTTACAGTATCAGCTTATCAAAAATGATGGGCACATATGTCCAGGAGCTAGTAAGCAATCATGATATTATTACCTGAAGTAAATAAATATCGCATGACTTTTGTTGATCAGAGTGTGAGTGTGATTTAGTATTTACCATAGTAATATGCTTTGGTAATTTCTATCAAAGCTCAGTAAATTTTAAAATTTTATTTAAAAATTGATTTTGATGAAACAAAAGGTATTAAGTCTGAAATATGATAGTATCGTGTGTATACAGCAACCTGATGATTGTTTCATATTAGGGCATTTACAAGTCCACTTTATGCAATATTATGGCTGCCTGTTCTTGACACTGATCGTGTAGGATGCCCTTTACATTTGATTCTTTTAGCTAACTTTTGTCATGCAGTAAACGACCCCCAAATCTAATGATTTCAAGCAATTTTGGCTTCACATTTTGTGGACTGGTGATTTGGATGGCAGATCTTTGACTCATTTCCTCTGACTCCCCCATGCATCCAACTATCAATACCAACCAGCTGGGGAAGAGTCACTCAGTGTCCCAGGGAAGCCTCAGCTGTGTGGGCTCACATCTGTTCAGAAGTCTTCCTCACTATGACCAACAGGTTGGTTATGTACCTGGTGTCTTGTTTCCAAAGACCAGCAAGCAAACTTGCCCTAAAGCAAAAAAGAAAAAAAAAGAAAAAAAAAAGGTGTTTTAAAGCTTTTCTTTGTGTTAAAATTGCTTATTGCCCCATTGGCTAAGCAGCGACATTGTCATTCTTAATGCCATTGTGAGAAATTGTTAATGAAGGGTATGGAACTGGGGGAAATGACTTTGGCAGGCATTTTTATGAGTCCAACAGCCCTCCTTCTGGTCACAAATGATTCACAACCTTTCCACATGAAATAGATTCTCAGTGCCATCCTAGTACTTCCAAAAAAGGAATAAATCAGTGTTGCATGTCTTAAGGTTTTCTTCAGCAACCTTCTTGTTCAGGTGTCAGATGTTCTACATGACATTTCCTCTGTGTTAACCCCACAAAACTAAGCAGTTTCCAACAGCAATTATTGGCACGTCACACACGATGGGTTAGCAGTTTGGGGAGGACTCAGCTGAGTGGCCCTCCTGCTCCTCTCAAACGCACTCACTCACGTGTCTTTGATCATTTAACCAGTTAGCAAGTATTTCTTGGTCCGTGGAGACCTCAGCAGGAATGGCTTGTCTCTTCCTCCAGGCTTGTTCACATGGTCATGGAGTTTCCTCTCTCAGGTTGGGTTGTCCAAAATCCAATCCAGAGATGACTTTGTGGCTTGCCAGGTATTTACGTGTGACAAACTCCTATAAAAATGAATAGATTTGGGCAGGAGAAGTCTGACTATGATACAACTTCACTTCAGCAAGTCTTCTCCAGCAAGTCTAGTCCATCAGGGAGCTCTGGAGAAGTTAACATCAGAAAGGCTTCATCTCGAGCAACAGAACATTCTGAGGTGTCTGTCGGAGCTGAGAGCTGTAGGTTGTCTGCCATTGCACCTTCTGCAGTTGGGCAACAATTCCTTCCTCAAAGGAAAATCTGGAAGGAGCTTCTCAAAGTTTCCTACATGTCCAGATCCCATCCGTAAGCAAGTCCGTTTGTCAGATTTGCTAGTGTCCCCTTGGTCACGGGAAAACAGATAGTCAAGAAGTGACACACTAACAAAGGATGTGGACACAAGAAAGGATGGGTCTGGGACCATGCTGCAGTCTCCCGTGTTCTGCTTCTGTGTAGCTGGGGCCTTGCAGTAACAGCAGAAGTTCAAGACAACTGATAAGCAAGCATATTCCTACACTGGAAATGAACTTGATAGTTCTTGATGTCGGAAGTGAACATGATTGTTCCCTAAATGTTAATGTTGATGATGGTTGTATTATTTCCTTCATTTACATTGTTGCATGTATTTTAGGATGTTGAAATCGCTTCTCCGTCTACGGGAGTTACACACCACAGCCGCCACTCGAGTTCCAGGGTCCATGACCACCAACTTCTTCCCCCTCCCCTTCCCTCCCCCGGGGCCCTCCCTCCCCTGCCGCCATCATCTTGTGTCTTGTAAAGTTTGCTATGGTTTATCTGTTTGTTTCGTCCTAAGCATTAATTAAAAAAACAAATAGTCTAGAAGTCAGGAGGCTTGGTGAAAAAAGTGACTGAGTAAACCCTGAAGAACAAGGGAAGCCACCACTCATGCACCATTTTGGTAAAGAAGGCGAATGAACGTGATGATTCTTTCTCACACCATGTGGAGTGCTCAGAAGAAGATGCCTTACAGATATATGTCTTATATATCAAAATATTTGGGGTTCAAAATTACAATTTTATGTGATGTTAAGATTATTTAGAGTTGAATATGACCTGCATGTGATTATTCTAGGAAGGATTGACATTCGCAATTTGGCTCCTTTTTAATTTTTTCTTTGCAAACAAGAGAGCCTCTAAAATTTTGACAGAAGGATCTGAAGACAGAAGCAGTCATATCCCCGTCTGTTTATGGAACTTTTCGGAAATATATTCATGAGTTGGCAGACACCAAACCCACACAGCCTGGCAGAGCTGATTGTCATGTCTTAGCAAATGAAAAGAGTCCTAAGGCGTTAAGAACGCCCAGGCATTCAGAGGGGTTTTCCCACAAGGCAGTTACATAAACTGACAGTTTGGCAAAGGCCGCTCATCTTGTCACCTTTCCAGTGATTAACTCCGAAATTTCATTAAAAGTTCACAGTATTCTCACTTACTCAAGTTAGGTGTAAAGTGCCAGGTTTTCATTTTGTATATATAAATTATAAAGAGTTGGGGTTGATAACATGTTTCTCCTTACACTGCAAATCATAAAATTGCATCCTCTGGTTCTGAGTGGGGAGAACGTTGTGAAATGGGTGATTTCATTTCCCGAAAGTTTCAGCCATTTTAAAGGGCTATAATTTTGCTTGTGAAAATGTACTTTATATAATATAAAGGAGAATTTAACATTCATCAGTATTATAGGGCTGTTACTGCAAATTGTCTGCCACCTAAGAGGGTAGTGGCTCAAACATTTCTGAGTGAGTGTAGGTATGATTCTCAGGGGAAATTAAACTCTTGCCTGAGAAGCACCCTCAATGGGGCTGTGATATAGGAATGAGACTTGGTGTGTTTTGAGTGTGACCCAGGGTGGCCAGACACTGTTAACAGGGTTTTAATCACATGTCTTCTTCGCTTAGTTGACTGGGAAGCATATTGAGACAGATTTAATATTCTCTCAAACTACCTTAGATGTGATCATATGTCAGTACATGTATCCATCATGTCTTTGAAGTTCAAACATCTTCTTACCATGTTTGAACGTAAAAAGCAGAACCACACTAATAAAATCACTTCCAGATTCTCAGAGATTGTTTGGGTAGCTTGAATAAAAGAATCATGTCTCACGTTAATGTCTGTTGCTCAGCATAAAGACAAATTCAAAGCACGAAGATGAGAGATGGAAGAACCATAGTGTATGGTAGCAGATAAAAATAGGAATATTTGGTATGTCAAAGATACTCTTTACAGTCACTGGAAACTCTAATTAGATTCTAAGGTGATCATAGGGAACCTATTTTTTTCTTTATCTTCACTGTCTATTTAAATGATATTTTTAGATTCTTCCTACAGTCCTAGATATTGACATAGGATTCTGCCCCGGTGCTATGGTGTTCCCATATGTCTCCCCATCTCTCCATGGAATGCAGTCATAGCACACGGACAGAATGTATGGGAGAGGTAGGTATAAGGACTGAAAAATCAATAGGAATCACTGGATCAGAGAAAATCAATGAAATTCCAAGTACTGCTGATCCTTCATAGGCCTATTTCTCATTTTCCTGTCTGCTCTCTGAAGTCCATCACGTGAACTTGCTTTAGCTGGCATCTAGAATAGAACATCGGGGTGTTCCTACAGTCCTTCCTTCCTCCTCATCTTTCAGTCCTATTGGCAGCATCTGACCATGCTGATATCCCCTTGTTAGAATATTTTCTACATTGCCTGTCCTCAAGCCTCACGGGCTGGTGTTACTTTTCCCCTTTTGCGGGATATATCTCTGCAGCTGCCCTCTGATTAAAAAAGACTGTGTCAATATTTGCTCTTTTAGATCTTGTCAATATGATGCTTTTTCTAACTGGTCAGAGCAAACAGCACAAATCAAAACCTAACACCATCTTGGATGTCTCTCATCTTTGACATGAAATCCATTAGCAAATTTAATTTGTAATACATTCTGAATCCAATAACTTTTGAATAACTCCAATGTTTACCTGTGTTCCTAGGACCATCATCCTCACTCAGCCTTCACATTAACCTTCTAAGAGTCTTCCCCTCTTCATGCTTGTTTCTGTATCCACCCACCATATTTTCCTCGTTATCGTGAGAGTGATCTTTCCAAAACTGAAGTTGGAGCCTGTCTTTTCTTTGAGGTTCTATTCTCATAATAAAAACCAAAGACCTTTCATGGCAAATAAGACTCTACGTGATCTTTCCCCTCCTGACAAACTAACCTCAGTTTCTTCTCCTCACTCACTGAGAACATCCGCTTTCACCGGTCATATCCTTCTTTCAATGCATTAAAAATATTCCTGCTTCACATCTTTTGTGAACAGCCCTTCTTTTATGCTACACTATTTTTCCTGAGTTCTATCTGTGGCTTTTACTAGCAACGTGACTGAAAATATTGTATCTCATTAATTTAGAGTTAAGAGTCAGCTTATGGCCCTGGAATTTATTCAGTGTCACTTTATAATCTTCAGCCATGTTTTTTCTCACTCCTAATAATTTCTATTTTTTCCATGTGATGTATTTGTATATTTGTTTTATTTTCTGTTTTTTTTTCCCCAATAGAAATTGAGCATTATAAAAATAGGAGTTCTCTTCTTTTTTTCCCCAGTCTGTACTATATTCCCAGCATTGAAAGTGAAGACTAGCATATAGTAGTTCATTAAACATTTGACAAGTGAATAATGACATATAAATGTGTCCTTTGTGCCTCAAGCTTGGGGTGTGTGAAGATCTAGAAGATGACACATGAAAGGAAAGCAATAAGTAAGAAGATGCCACTCCATGGTTTGAGGAAGAAAAGTGACGTTTGCAGAGTAAGTGATGATCTTGTTGTTGGAAGAATGGATATTAAGGGAACAAGATTAGGGTCAAATTAAGAGCTATGTGAAAAGTCTAATACGAGAGAATTTATATAGACCTGCATATAAATTGTGGATGTCAACATTTGCAATAGAGTTGTGGGACAATACCCCCAAAACTTGAAACTCTCAGACATCAAGAAGACAGCTTAATATGGGCAGCTAAAGATCAGTATGGGGATATCTTCTGGGAAGACTTAGCGTAGTACGTAATAAAAGAGATCAGATGAGATTATTTAGACAAGGAGTATAAATGTGTGCCTGAGTTACTCCAATAAATATATTAGGAATCTAAATAGGGCCCAGAAAATAGCAAAATTAAAAGGAGTAGCTGGTTGTGTAAGAGGTCTGTGCCAAGGTCTAAAGCAGGAGAGAGGTAAGACAACAGAAGCCAGTAGTCTTAGAATGTATTTAAAGATGAAGAGGATTTAATGCTGCCAAGTATTCTAAAGAGCATGTAAATTAAGGATATAAAGGCACTATTAGATGCATAGATATACAGAGCAACATGACATTTTATATAGGAAAGGGGATTCATTCAATAGCAGCAACAATGACATGTAAAACAATGTATTATATTTGAAATGGCATCAAGCTTTATCAAAGACAAAGTTGCAGAGCTAATATTCTAATCAGTACAGTCATTAACTGATTATAGCATAATGATTATAAATCATTTCAAATTATATTTTTCAAAGATGCCATTATGCAGTCACTTGATCTGGCAGCTCTCACTCAAGGAATCAATTCTAGGGATGCTTGTGCATAGACAAAAAAAGTAATAGACACAGGATTATTAATCTCACCGTCATTGATTGTATCATTGTTCCTGATTGCAAATAATGTTGAAACAACATCCTTGTCCATGGGACACTGAGTAAATACTTTATGACACACCAGTAAAGCTTCTGTGTAGCTGAAAATATGAATGAAGAATGTGTTTCTATGTACTGATCTGACTAGACCAATAAGATATACAGAAATAAAATATAAAAAAATACATAGATACTAGCAAACTATGTAACATTGTTACTACAATTCTATTAGTATGAAAAAGCAGGAAAAAAGTATGTAGGTCTCTTGAAGATACAAAAGAAAAATATTCTTAAAATTTTCTTGAAAACGCTTAGGTGTTTCCATCCTCATCCGGATCTAAGAGTGTGTATTTCAGGCTCAAGGATGTGAATAACACTTTAATAGTATGTTTTATAAATTTTAACTTTAAGACATGAAATACGTTACTATAGAAAACATTTAAAATTTATGATCTTGAGAAAGTACCTGAGAAAATACCAAGTGAATACTTGGTATTCACTTGATATGGTGTTATTTTTTTATTAGTGATCTAAAACAGTGGAGACAAACATAACAGTGTACCTTAGTAGGGGCAGAAGAGAAACACCTCCGTGTCATGAATCCCTTCCTCATCATTATAGGCTAATCTCTGCTCACTGAGCGTGATGCAAGGGTGTCATACTCAGGTAAGTCATTGGTAATAGACTCTGAAGCATCTTTAGAATAAAGTAGAAATTCCTTCCTTAAGAGAAATCAGTATTAGTAACTATTTCATAAATGATGTATTCTGGAGATCACTACTTTCTAATGAATTCTATCCATGACCAACATAAATTTTTCTCCCATGAATAATTTAATACCAAATATACTCAATTTGTTATTCAATATATAGGTAAGCAAGCTCAAAAGTATACTGGGTAGTACAAACAGGATCTGTACACATTTAGCAAATTTTAAATACTGTCTGCAGATTTCAGAAGACCTTTCTAGAGGGGTGATAGATTTTTCTATTTGATATATATGGGCAATCAAGAGTTGGTCTGCTCTCTTCACAGTGTTTGGGAGAAACAGAAGGTTACTCAGCTTCTGGGTGTGGCAGTGGTCAGTCAGGACAAGAAGGCACATTTAAAATGGTCACCAAGTCTTTAGTCATTTACCGCCATCATGTAAATCAGAGGGCCTTCCGCATCTGGTCATTGGAGCATGTCCCATACCTATTGCACAAGTGGAAGTAATCTCACAGCTGAAGGTCTTGAAAAATATCTCCTGCCATTTTATCCAGGGGAGGAAGTGTGGCTTACCAGGAGGGAGGAGAGTAGTGTCAAAGCGGAAAAGTCTCTTACTCAAGGTCCCCCCTCTCCAGAAGAAGGTCCATGCAGAGCTCCTGAAACGTACTTCATCCTAAGAGCACATCCCCTCCACTCAGAGGCCTTTTGTAGAGGTACCCGGGTTAGGAATACAAATGTGCTAGGAACGTGGCTGACCTTGGAGAGAGGGATTTTGGCCTGTCTCACCTGCCCCTAGAAAACTAAAGCACTGGATGTGAGGAGGACGACTTTGCCCTGAGACCCGCCAGGTACAATCTTGTAATTGCCTATGATCAGACTTGAAAATTTGCACATACATTTTGAGACTGGAGCCTGACTCTTTAATAAATTATATAAATATATTCCTAAAACTATGAAGCATTATTTTTCTCAAAGGAAAGATGCAGATAGGAATGAGAGTAGGCAGGAAGGAAGGGAGAGGAGGAGGAACTGCTTTATTTTTATTTAGTTTTTCACGTTGGTTGTCCCCCCCCCAACCCTGGGTCTTGAATCCCAGACCTTGTAGGAATATACCCGCTAGACCACTAGGCCCCTGGGGCATACCCATGTTCTTTATATTTAAATAATATCAGTTATTGTAATGTACGTGATAGTACGAGTGTGCAACCCATATTGCTTTATGCAGAGAAGATAATTCTATAAAATATGTAAATAAAAAAGTGAGTCTTATTATTTTACCTGTTTATAGGTGACTTTTGGAAAGAGTTTAATGTTAACCAGAAATTGTTAATATGCTAATGATGTAAAATAGTTTGAGAAATAATAATAATTATACTGATTAAAATGCAGAGGAAACTTTTCTTTATTGGACGCAATGAGTCTTGGTAGGTGAAAATATAATTTAACATGCAAATATTCTGGGCAATTTGGAATGATTCGGAGAGCAGGTTGTACATAATGATATTATACGAATATATTAAGATTTTAATATTCTAATAGAATTTGGTTTTGATTGATTTATTCATCACTGTATTATGGGTTTCCGAATCTAGCTGGAAATAGTCTTCGGCCTCCTCCCATAGCAGCAGATGTACTATTTGCATATGAAGGACATTATATGTGTGCTTGTATTTTTGGATGCCTGTAGATTTATGACACAATGTTTTATGCAGATAGGAGAAAATCTGATGATGTAACGATGTCAGTGTAAAGAAGTGTTAATTTAGTTGCCTTTGAAAATGGTAAACGTTTTTATAGTTGCTCTGGTATAATTTTGGATATATGAATTGGCTGCTTCATTCATGGACATATAAATCGTACGCAGAAAGGTTTAAAGTAAAACAATGGCTATAATGTTGAGAATTGTCTGCTTAACTTCTAATTTGATTCAATTTTAATGATATGAACTGTTTGGTAAGTATGCATTACTAGTCTTCACTAAAGTTAGGACTATTGTATGCCAACCCATAATTATATCTCAATTTAAATAATTTAACGTTAGCATAATGATATACTTAGTAAGCTTTTTAGAATATATAATTATTGTTAGATAGTTCTTGGTTTGAAAATTATTTCAGATGAAGAAAACTTCAGAAGCAAGTTTTATGTTTAAAATATGGTGCTGACCTACTTATATTAGGAATGTTCAACTCACTTAGTTCTGATGCACCAATTAGAGACATGTAGCATAGTGAAATGGGCATTAGCTTTGACTCGGCTCTTCTTCTGATCAAATCTTTGCTTTATATTTATTATATGGCTAAAAAGAGATAAATTAGCTTGGTTTTCTCAGTGACATTTAAATGAGTAATAAAACCACCCAAAGATGCAATGATGTTGAAATATTGTAATTATACAATCATACATGTAAGTGTGTGCATGTATATGCATATGTATTAATTAAATATGTATTTAAATAAGTTAAATAATTAAATGTTTATATATGAGTGTGTATCTATAGATTATATATATTACATATATTGTGTATATATACTTATACATATATGTATGTGGATTTATAAGCATATATATATATACACACTGTACATATGTGTGTGTATGTATCTGGTAACCAATACACAAGTCAAATTAGCAGGCTTTCTTCAATGAGTTTATAGCCCAGTGAGGAAGGCAGAGATAAATAAGTAGGCAGAGAAAAGACAGTCTGTGCTGAGTAAACATTTAAACATGAGGACGACATAGGACTAGAGTTTCTGGAAACAGGTGACAACTTAAGGATATCATTAAAAATAAGATCTATGGAAAAGGGACTAAGGTCCACTCATAAGGAAGCATAGAGTCATAGACACATGAACAAGACTATAAATGGCAAAGCAGTTTTTCATTATTGTTGATTCTGATGCTTCAGCAAAAAAGAAGTAAATAAGATGAGCATATAGATAAGTGGTAGATTTTATGTGTCTTGCAAGGCACTTTGGACTTTATCTAGGGGGACCATGATTATCTTATCCAAATAATTTTTTCATACAAAAGTTACTTCTGGTAACAGATAATGGATGTGATGGGTTTAGGATAAGTGGGAAATGAAGGCAGTTATGACAGTGAGACAGTGGAATTTTGAACTGAGTCTACAGTGTAGACAGAGAAACTAGGAAAGCATGAGAAATATTTATAAATTAACTTAAATTTTTTTTAAATATATCTCTTTGAATGAACGTTTGATGGACTTTTGAAATAAAAATTTCACATGCTTGTAATTTTATTTGGCATTTCAAATAGTTGTGATCCAACATATCAAAGCAAAGTTAGTTTTAGAAGAAGGCAGAATTACCTGTAAATACAGAAAAACAGATGCACATGCAACGTGAGGCATTCATTCATGTATATATATAACTGTGGTTTCAGTCTGCACTAGATGAAATGTGCCTGCTTGGACACAATATGCCTCAATTGGAAAGGTCAGCCCGAAAAGCAGAAAACTTATGAAAATGGGGAACTTGACATCAGCATTACGCAGGTGTTTGAAGTCTAACAGCATTTCATTCAAAACAACTTTTGCAGCATAAATGTAGCTCCCTGTTTAATTTTTATGTTTTGAACATTTCCAACTTTTAATGATTTCTAAATTCCAATATCTGCTTTCAGGAGAAAATGGAGCTGGTCCTTCAGCAATTAGAAAGCACAGAAGGTTTTGCTCTTTGTGTAGGGAGCAAAGGGCTGGCTGGCTCCAGGTGAAAATGTCATGCAGTGCACTGCAATTTCTGAGATAAACAAGTAAAAGGAACGAGCCATCACTCTCCTCATGGTCACCATGTTTTTAGAACATGGTTTTTAAACATTTAAAACATTTAGTTTCATGATCTCTACCCAAACTTAAAGATGTATAATTCTAAAGGGTCACAAATTTCCACATGTTGATAAAGAGACCTTATGTTATTGGATTGAATGGCAGAAATATGCAACAAAAGCATCTTCGATGTATCATAGGGAAATAAGATAAGCTAATATTTTAATGTATTTAATAATTTATTATGACATATTTCAAACACACACACAAGAAAAGGAATATTAAAATTATCACTCTTAAGTCCATTCCTTGGATAGAGCCAATTTCAGTACCACATTATATGTTTCAGATATATTAATCATTAAAAGCATAAACAGAGAAGGTAGGCGCTCTCTGACCTCATTTACTACTATTGTCTCCAGGCTGTTTTTGTTATTACTTTTCCGTTCCCTGATTCAGAAACCATGTATGATTGCAAACTATTTTTTCTTCTAATTTTCACTCAAAGCTCAAGCCTTTAACTCAGTTTTCCTTTATTCAGACATCTGAGACCCCGATACTACTTTTTTTTTAAGAGACGAAGTATTAATTCTAAACGTCTCATTTTCAGAGACTGGATTATATCTCATTTGAATTTTTTTTTCCACAGTTATTTTGGAGCGTTTTTCTTTCTTCCAGCCCTAAACATTCCCCCCATCACCAAAATTTACAAGGGAGATAATTTATAGCTGACATATTTTCACATCTTGTCAGTCACACAAATGTTCCTCAGACATCTCATCACTGTCATATGCCAGTCTCTCAGACCCGAAGTGATTTTGTTGCTGCTTTACCAGACTTATAAATAGCCTTCATCCAGTTATCTTAGAGCTCCTTCATTATAGTTGATGTATAATTGGCAAAGAATCATTCTCCTCTCTGTAAAAAACAATAATTGTATGTATCCAAAATACAAAACATTTTGTGTCAGTGAACACCATGTATTTTATAGAGCCCAGTTAGTTTCACCTATCAAAAGGCAGATTTGATGTCAAATGGTATTTCCATTATCTGGTTTAAAACAGATTTAGTCTTTAAATCATTTCCAATAATATCACATTTTTTGCCTGTAAACTTCCTTTTGAAAATAAAATTATTTACTTTGCAATTTAACTTTCAGGAATCACAAATAGACTGTGATAGCTTTCAATTACTTTATTTTCCAAGTGGCTATAGCAGAGATGTGTAATAGATTATCATGTAAGCACAATAACCTAAGATTATTTTTACCTTTCTCCTTAGTTGTTCTTAATTTCATAAGTGGTTTCTCATCATAATGACCCATTCATCCATTTCTGAGTCCATTTCAGGCTTCTTCACGGATCTTCTTTAACTGACAACTAACAGTATCAATCCATAAATTGAGCAAAATTCTGAAACATTGTCTTTTTAGACAAGCATGAGAATTCTTATCTTATCATGTATATCTTCAACATTATAAAATAATGACCAGATTCTATATTCAGACATACCTTAGTGAGATCATCATTGCAAAAGTCGCATTTTTCTCTAATGCACACCTTTAAATGTATAAAGAATCAATCTTACAAAAGTTTTCTAGGTTCTGAAACATGATTCATCTATCATAATGTGATTTTATCATAGAAGTTATTTTAATTTCAAGGGAGAATATTAAAGGTGATCAAAACTACATTTTGGTTATGTTAAAGAAATAGTTTTACTTCTAACAATATGTATTGCTCAACCTTCAAAAAGAGAAGGCAGATTATTATCCTTATTTTATCCTAGACTCCCTTTAAAGTATACTGCATGGTCATTTTATCTGAGTTCATGCATTTTTAATCATCCTATCATAATGAACCTCAACTTAATAGTAGAGTCAAATTTTTATGAAGATTTATAAAATCTGCCACCACATTTCTTTGGTGGCAAAGTATACCATTAAAGTTGTTTCACAGTCAGTTTTCAACACATTTCCCACTTAAATATGTAGACATTGGAAATCAAAATGAATATTTGATTGCACAAGATGGCTTCAGACCTGACTGAAGTTTGCACACAGACAAGATCTGAATTTTTGAGACAATAATTGGAGAATCTTAAGACAAATGACATTTCTAAAACATGGATATTTAAAGTTTTTAATCTACTTTATTTGGCTACTTGACCAAAAGCCTTCTTTTTTATGAAGAAACAATCCCATATAGTCAATAGAATATCAAGAAATTGTCACATATATGTGTTCTGATTTTAGTTTAAGGGATTTGTCCTAATTAGTAGACACTTGAATTGAAATGGTAAGGAAGAATTAGTCCCCTTCCTCTGTGTTCTGCCTTAAACTTTTCCTAGTTAGTCCCTTTTTACTAGTCATTCAGAATCAGAAATTACTTATATACTTTTCAGATTACCTAATGGAGAGCACAAAATAGTCATTTCCATACCTGGTTAAACTTGGGTAATTGTCCAATATGATTGTGGAAGTAAAAAAGAAATATTTGCAAAATTCTCCTGTTTTTTAAAAAATTGCAAGTGATTAAGGATTAAAATAATAAACTTTTCAAAGCTAAAGAATCAAAATCATCTCATGTCCCTGGGGTGATGCACTCACTGGGGCAGGTGTGTGATTGTAAAGCGCTCTCCCCACTGCTCTGAGACCGAGTGAAAATATTTGTTTGTAATATAATCTCCATTTCCCTTGAAATTTGTAGTTTAATACTTACACTATTACTTTTAGTGGTAAATTAAATGACAAATGAAAAAAAAATAAAATGAGTTTATCAAATATTCTGTCTCTAGGGGAGAGTGCAAACTAAAATAAATAGCAAAAGACAAAAAACACTACTGCAGATACACTTCAATATTTTAATCTCTTCCTTTAGCATAATAGAAAATAAGTTATATTAAGTTTTCATTTCATTATTTTTGGAACCCATTGTTGTATATGGTGGGAAAAATGGGATATGCATAATTTTCCCATTGTTTCTATTCTGAATGATTATATTGAAAACGTATAATTTCCATATGCTACTGTTTACTGCAGTTTTCCATTGTGGCAGTTTGACCATTAGCGAGCGCTGCTGCAAACACCGTTTTATTCCGAGTAG
>RJWH01000612.1:0-158404 GCA_004363575.1 Solenodon paradoxus
TCTCTCTCTCTCTCTCTCTCTCTCTCTCTCTCTCTCTCTCTCTCTCTCTCTCTATCTTATGACCCAGTAGGATTTATCCCAGGAATGCAAGGATGGTTCAACATATGCAAATCAATGTAATACATCACATCACAAAGTGAAAACAAAAATCATATGATCATAATATACACAGAAAAAAACATTTGACTTGAGTCAACATTCCTTCATGATAAAAATCTTCACTAAAATGTGAATAAAAAGCCCATACCTCAACACAATAAAAGACATATAACAAAGCCACAGCTAATATAATAGTCAAAAGTAAAATACTGAGCAACTTTTCTCTAATATCTGGAACAAGAAAAGGATGCCCACTATTAAGCTCACCACTACTATTCAGCATAATTCTGGAAGTACTAGACAGAGCAATAAGGCAAAAAACGGCGTTAAAGTATTAAAAGAATCCAAATTGGAAAAGAAGAAATAAAGAGATAATTAATTTCAGATGACATGTTATTATATCTAGAAGATTCTAAAAATGTCACTAAAAAAACTATTAGAAACAATAAAGAAATATGGTAAAATGAGAAGATATAAAAACCATATACAGAAGCCACAGCCACAGCCACCACTGCCACCGCCACATGCTGCTCCCAGGTTCCCTTCTAGAGTGCCAGCTGGGGCATGGGAGTCTGCATGCCAGAGGGCCAGGGGAAGGTGAGGGGTACACTCAGGCACTGAAGAGAGGACCCTCAGCATTTAGGTAACAGAGGAAATCAACATTCAGATGCTTCTGATTAAAAGTTATTTTAAGGAGATCGACTTCCAGATTGTGACTCGATAGAAAGTACCTTTATGTCACTCTCCATAAAGAAAAAAAAAAATCACATATTTTTCCTGTGACAAAAACCAAGAAACAACTGGCACTTCAGCTGGAGACTGACCTCTGATGGCTGACGACTAATGGTGGAAGAGGACACCCAGCGGGATTCTCAGATAGGCAGAGGATTTGGATTTGGGAAGGAGCTTGGGAGTCTCTAGATGTGTGATAGAGTGGGTCCAGGAGAGGAGGCTAGGTATTTCAGGACCAGTTGTGGAGGCAGTGAGCAGGATGGAGATGCCAAGCCAGGATAGGCCAACTTGGGAGAGGGAGAAAGGAGAGCTAGAGTATTGGGAGCTGAGCTAGAGCCCACGCAGTGAAATTGTGCTGAACACTGCGATAACCAGAAGTCACACAAAGAAATTCTCAGCTTGAACCCCTCCCACAACCAATTTATGGTAGAACCTGGGGTCCAGCGAGGGAATACCCAACCTGCAGAATTACAGTAAGAAGACAGTCCCATACAGAACAAAAACATGCTACCCACTAGCGCCACCTTGTGGGTGGAGATAAAACTGCAACCTGATTGCCAATCCTGGACGAGTCAAACCTACGCAATGCCAAGGAAACTGAACCCTCAGAAATATAAACAGAATGAGCAAAGGCACAGAGAAATATACATGAAATGATGAACCCAATCAAAAATCAAGGGGAAAATCTGAATACAGCAGACCCATGTAAATTACCTGAAGAGGAATTTAGGGTAACTGATTAAAATACTCATGGAAATCCACAAATCAGTAGAGGCAGTAAACAAGAATGTCAAGAAGCAAAGAAAAGAATTAAAACAAGACATCAAACAGGCAACAGACACGATGGCTGAATTAAAGTGCTCAATAGAGGGACAATAATAGGATAGATGAAGCTTCTAATGAATCAGTGATCTGGAAAATAGGACAGAGGAACTCAATCAAGCAAACCAGCAAAGAGGTAAGAAATATTTCAAAGAATCGAAGACAGCATTTGAGACCTCTGCGTTAACATCAAAAGAAACAACATTTGCATCATAGGGGTCTGAAAAGAAGAGCGAGAAAAAGGGGCAGAAACCATATTTGAAGAAATAATAGATGAGAACTTCCTTAGTCTGAAGAATGAAGCAAGCCTCCAGATCCAGGAAGCTCAAACAGTTCCTAATTAAAGAAACCCAAACAGAAATGCATCTAGACATATAATCATCAAAATGTCAAAAATGTAAGATAAAAAGACTATTAAAAGCAGCCAGAGGAAAATGTGTCACATACAGAGGAGCCCCCATAAGATTGTCAGCAAACTTTTTAAATGAAACTTTACAGGGCAGAAGAGAATGGCAATATATTCAAAATGCTGAGAGAAAAGGATTTTCAACCAAGGATACATTATCTGGCAAGATTAATATTCAGAACTAAAAGAATGTTTAAAAATCTTTCCTGAGAAGCAAAAGATAAAGGAGTTCATCACCACAAAACCAGCTTTACGAAAGTAATAAATGGTAAAGAAACCCCACAGAAAAGCAGTAAGACAGCAAATATTAAAAAGTGGGGAGGAAGAGAACAAAAAATGTGGATAGTAAGAATTAGTGGAAGACTAATATGTTTTCAAATTAAATTAGCTAATAAACATAGAACTGTGAATGCAAACTTCAGGGTGACATCAAATATATATCCCCAGGAAAAAATCAAAGAAGCAAATAGAAGGTGAAATCAATCAAAACATAACAGTATTCATTTGACATAAGAAGAGAAAGAGAAAAAAAGGCATCACCTGGAGAAAGATACAAAAGACAAATTACAAATGACACTAAGTAGTGATATATCTACAATCACCCTAAAAATAAATGGACTGAACTTACTGGACAAATGATACAGAGTGACTGAATAGATTAAAAAACATAACCCAACCGGATGCTTCATTCAGGAAAATCACCTTCTTCCAAAAGATAAGCAAAGACTCAAAGTCAATGATGGAAGACAATCCTACAGTTTAATGGCAACCACAAATGAGCAGAAGCAGCTATACTTATCTCAAATAAAACAGACTTCCATCTAAAAATCATAACAAAAGACAGGGATGGACACTACATAATAACTGAAGGATTAATCCAGCAGGAAGACATATGCATCAAATAAAGCAGCATCAACATAAGTGAAGCAAGTATTATTAGACCTGACAAGAGACATCGACAGCAGCAAAATAATATTAGGGGACTTCAACACCTCACTCACAACAATGGACAGATCAACCAGGCAGAAAATTATCAGGCAAACAGCCACTTTAAATGACCATCTGGAACAGAAAGTTCTAAAAGGCTTATACCAAATACTTAACAATTACAGATTTCACTTTCTTCTCAAGCAATCATGGAACATTTCAAAGATAGATCATATGCTGGGACACAAAGCATCTTTCAACAAATTCACAAAGATTTAAGTTATACAAAGCATCTTCTCTGACCACAATGGCCTAAAGCTGGAAATCAACCACAAAAAGAAAGCTGGAAAACCCAAAACCAATTGGAAAGTCAATAATCTGTTCATGAAGGACTATTGGGTAAAAGAGAAAATCAAAGAGGAAGTTAAAAAATACTTAGAGACAAATGAGAATGAGGACACAAGCTAGCAAAGCAGTAATAAGGGGAAAGTTCACCACAATCCAGGCCTATCTCAAGAAATAAGAAAAATTGCAAATAAACATCTTAACCCTGCATTTAAAACAACTAGAGAAAGAACAACTGAAGCCAAAAATCAGCAGAAGAAAGGAAATAGTCAAAACCCAAGCAGAAATAAACAAAATATAAAAGAAAAAGAAAATCCAGATGATCACTGAAACTAAAAGTTGGTTCTTTCAAAAAATAAGAAAATTTGGCAAGCCATTGGTGAGACTCACAAAGAAAAAAAGGGAGAAAACTCTCATAACTAGAACCATAAATGAAAGGGGAGAAGTTACCACAGTTACAGAAATTCAAAACATCATAAGGGACTACTATGAACAGATCTTTGCCAACAAAATGGACAACTTAAAAGACATGAACAGATTTCTAGAAAAGTAGAGTCTACCCAGACTATACCAAGAAGAATTGGAAAACCTGAACAGAACAATCACAAGAAAATAAATTGAAGAAATAATCAAAAACTTCCCCCAAAATAAAAGACCAGGAGCAGATGGCTTCTCCAATGAGTTCTACCAAACATTCAGAGAAGAATTAACACCTATTCTTCCCAAGCTCTTGCAAAATATTGAAATCAGGGAACTCTCCCAATTACTTTTTATGAGACTAACATTATACTGATACCAAAAGCTGACAGATTTCACCAAGAAAGAATATCACAGACCAATATTTCTAATGAACATACATGCAAAACTTCTCAACAAAATATTGCAAACCAAATTCAACAATGCTTCAAAAAGATCATCCGTCATGACCAAGTGGGATTTATCCCAGGGATGCAAAGATGGTTCAACATATGTAAATCTATTGTCATACATCATATCAACAAGAACAAATAGTAACACAACATGATCATATCTACGGATGCAGAGAAAGCTTTTGGCAAGATCAAACACCTATTTCTGATAAAAATTCTCCATAAAATGGGAAGTAAAGGTACATACCTCAACATAATAATGGCCGTATATGAAAAACTCACAGCCAATATCACAGCAAAAAATTGAAAGTATTTCCTCCTAGGTCAGGAACAAAGTAAGGTTGTCCAGTATCACCACTGCTATTTTACATTGTGCTGGAGGTCTTAGCCAGAGCAATCAGGCAAGAAAAGGAAATAAAAGGAATCCAAACTGGAAAGGAGGAAGTAAATCTCTCATTATTTGTGGATGACATTATTATACATATTGAAAATAAAAAAAACTATCAAAAATCATCTAGAACACTTCAATGAATATAGTTAAGTAGCAGGCTACAAAATCAATGCACAGAAATCTGTTGCATTTTTATATGCAAACAACATGCTATAAGAAAACAAAATCACAAAAATCAGACCATTAAAAATAGAAGCTAAAGGATCGAAATAGCTGGGCATAAACCTAACAAAGGAAGTTAAAAATCCGTACAAAAAAAAACCCTACAAGTCCTTCTTAAAAGAAATAAAGGAGGACACAAAGAAATGGAAAGACATCCCCTGTTGTGGCTGGGAAGAATCAATATCATTAAAATGGACATCTTACCCAAAGCAATATGTAAGTTTAATGCAATCCCCATTCAAATCCCACAGTCTTATTTCTATGAAGTAGAACAAAAAATCTTAAAATTTGTGTGGAATAACAAAACACCCCAAATAGCCAAAGCAATCATTAGACAAAATGAATCTGGAGGGATTATACTTTCAGACTTTGAACTATATTACAAATCAATAATTATTAAAATGATATGGTACTGGACTAATAATAGAGGCACAGGTCAGTGGAATAGAACCGAATCTCCAGAAACTGACCCATTCACATATAGTCCGTTAATCTATGACAAAGGAGCCAAAAACATAGGATGGAAAAATGAAAGTCTCTTCAACAAATGGTAATGGGAAAACCAGTCACATGCAGAAGAATGAAGCTAGACCACTATCTAACAGCACTCACAAAAATTAACTTAAAATGGATTAGCCTTGGACATAAGATCAGAAACTATAAAGCTCTTAGAAGATAACATAGGAAAGACTTCTCATGACATCAGTGGTAGAGAAGCCTTTGGGGACTCAACTCTACCATCATGGGAAACAAAATGAAAAATAAACATCTGGTACTACATCAAACTAAGGAGCTTCTTCACAACAAAAGAAAACATCACAAAAACCAAAAGGAAGCCTACTAACTGGAAGGAGATACTTGCATTTGATATTTCTGACAAAGGCTTAATATCTAAAATATACAAAGAACTCATAAAACTCAACAGCAGAATAGGCAATCCAATCAAAAAATGGGAGGAAGAACACTTTTCTGCAGATGGTATACAGATGGCCAACCAGCATATGAAAAGATGTTCCCACTTGCTAGCTATCGGGGAAATGCAAATTAAAACAATAATGAAATATCTCCTTATACATGAAAGACTGGCTATTATCCAAAAGTCTGGAAACAACAAATGCTGGTGAGCATGTGGAGAAAACGGGATACTTTTACACTGTTGATGGTAGGGCAAATTGGTACACCCCCGTGGAAAACAGTGTGGAGATTCCTCAAAACACTGAAGATAGAAATCCCATATGATCCCATGATTCCAATTCTGGGCATCTACCCAAAAGATACAAAAGCACCATCCGTAGATATGTATGCATCCCCATGTTTATTGCAGGCCTATTCACAATAGCTAAGAACTGGTAATTACCAAAGTGCCCAACATCAAATGAATGGATAAAGAAGATGTGGTATATATATGCAATGAAATACCATACAGCCCTTAGAAGAGATAAAACCCTGTCATTTGAATCAACATGGATGGTAATAGAGGGGATTATGCTAAGTGAAACAAGTTAAAAGAAGAAAGAGATACCAGGTGACCTCACCAGTGGAATAATTGAGATACCAGAGTAAAACCACACTTACATAGGGAGTTAATATTGGGCAAAGGAGCCAATAGCACACAATGGAGGAAGGAATGTCTATTACAAAAATGGAGCTGTAAAAATATAACAGTCATTTGCAAAAAATGAAAATAACTTGTTTTACCATACACAAAAATGAACTCAAATAGTTAAAAAACAAAAAAAAACAAAAAACAAAAAACCCTGGACATATGACCGAAACCAATAAAAAAGAGGAAAATATAGGAAAAACACTGCATGATATACCTCAAAAACGTCTTTGGGGAAGTGACACTTACTGCAAAAGAAACTAAAATAAAACCAAACAACAGGGACTGTATCAAGCTAAAAAACTCTACATCAAAAGAAATCACCACTAAAATAAAAATGCAGCTGTGGAATGAAAGAAGTTATTTGTACATAATACATCAGGTAAGTGCTTAATCTTCAAAACATATAAAGAGATCATATACTTCAAAAAGAAGAAAGCAACACACTCAAAATATTAGCAGAAAAGCTGATTAGACACCTTTCCAGAGAAGACACAAAAACGGCTTAGAGACATTTGAATAAAAGTTCTACATCTCTCACCATCAGAGATACAAATAAAACTACCATAAGGTATCAGTTCACACAATGAGAATGACCTATATCAAAAAATGTAGAATCAAGTGTTGGAGAGGGTGTGGTGAGAAAGGCACCCTCCTACACTCTTGATGGAATGTAAATTAGTGTCACATCTTTGGAAAATTGTACAGATTTCTCAAAAAAAAAAAGGAATTACTATTTGATGCAGCAATTCCAATTCTAGGCATTTGTCCAAAGAATACAAAAACACTAATCAGAAAAAATATATATACACCCCTATGTTCATAACAGAAGCAATAGCAAAGGCATGGAAACAACCTAAATTCCTGTCAGCAGATGACTGGATAAAGAAGCTATAGTATATATTCAATTGAACTTTATGCAACTGTTAAAAAATAATGTAATTGTGAATTTTTAGCAACCTAGATGAAATGGAAGCAGGTTATGCCAAGTGAAATAAGCCAGAAAGGAAAAGAGACATACAGGCTATTTTCACTTATATGTGATGTAAGAAGAAACAAAACAAATAAATAAAAAATCCTCAATAAAATTCATGTGACACAAGCCTGTGGTTACCAGGTGTATGTGAAGGGGTGGAACAAGGAAAGGAATGAGGGTATACAGTGGTAGTGAAAGGCACTAGATCTCTTATGGTGGGTGTGGTATGAAATATACACAGTTTGAGGTGTGAATTCAATATCATGAAAATCATATAGCAATGAGAACAAAAGAAATAATAAAACAATAAAAAATTTTTAATTAAAAAGAACTGCATGAAAAAAGTGTAGTGTAAGGGTAGACTAAAACAGTTATATCTCCAGCTTAAGATCCTATAGGAAAATATTATCTGGGATTCTCAGAGTGGGGACATTAATTCCCACAACATTATCACAAGGCGGGGATTTCCATGGTGCTGGTCAGTCTCATGACCCTACCCTGCCTGCGTTTTGGGATCCCAAAATCTAACCAAGTGTATTATCCCTCTGTTTACTTGGAGGGTTATTTGGTGACTAAAAGTGAGGCTATAGCTCTGGCAATTAAAGCCAATATCCTATTTCCCTGTCATGGTCCTAGTTGAAAACTTTCTGAATGTAATGTCAGACAGAAATGGCTGGTCTTGCTTCAGGTCTGAGAACAAGATTTCATATAAACTAAAAGGTAAGAAATAAAAGGGAACACAGTATTCATATTGTAGATGATGAATACTGAGCTCAGAATATGTACATAAATTACCCAAACCATATAGCATGTCACTTGTGGCCAAGTACTAATTTCTGTCATGACCATAAAATCTATGAAGCAAGGGGGTAATATTAATCCTCTCAGCAGTCTTTTGAAGTAGACTCCATCATTATCCCCATCATATAGAGAGGGAAACTAATGCATACTCAAAGGTCACATATCAGCAGATGTGACAAATCAGACAGGTTGGGCTCAGACTCTACCATCTTCACACCAGGTAGACTCAGTCTTTTAGCTCCTTCCACAACTAATTGGCTAGAACTGAGCTCAGAACCTACAACTCAAGTCTTAATTTTTCCCAAACACAATTTAGTGGCCTAATCTATAGTAAGAACAAATATAATAGGATAATATAGATATTAGCAGTAATTTCTATAAACTACCATGGAAATATTGAAGAAGTGACTAATGCCTAAAGCAATGATAGGAATTACAAAGGATGTAAAATTGGAGCTAATTTTAAAAAGCAAAACAGGAATTACCCAGATGGTATGTAAAAGAAAAATATCCCCAGGTGGAATTGATACTCAGGTAGGTCAGTGATATATTAAAGAACAAGGCACTTGGAGGATCTGAAGGAGAAGGCAGCAGAGAATGCCCTAGAGGTAGCAAAGTGCAACTAGAGAAGGGCTTCACAGGCTGTGTGAAGGAATGAACATTTGTCCTTGAAAATTAAGGAGATATTAAAAGGCCTTTAGAAAGAAAATATCATTTTCTTAATTTTTGCAAAAGAAGAACAAGGGTGTCATGGGTCACATCCATGAAGGTCCTTCTACACATATATAAGAGGTGTCTGCATTTCAAAATATAGTCTTCAAGAACTACGTGAAGTACAAAGGGCAACAAACCTTAAGTAATGTATTCGTTTTTGTGACATAATGTTATTACTGCCTTATTTTCAGAAAGTCCCAAAGCTGCACTGTTCAGTGAATGTTTGCACCCTCAGATTCATTGGCTATTTTCGTGTTGCTATGGAAAGAAATAGATCTAGTGTTTCTTTCCCTTTTTTCCTTTGATGCTTTTCTACATATTTTTTTTCTAGAAAAATGACATTATTTGCAACTTGTTTGGGGACACACTTTGAACAACTCTGAAACATGTTGCTGTTAGATATGTCTCCCAGGTCCCTTAAATATAGTCTGAGTTCACTTAATTGCATGTAAAATGGGACTCTGATATAGAAACACAGGCAAGAAGAGTGTGCTTCTAACTACCTATTTGACATACAATCTAATATTTCACAAACCAAGCCCAGAGCATATCACCTAACAGGTGGCAGTGGCTTTGTAAGTGGATTATTGGAAAATCTGGGACATGTGACCACTTTCCATGCTGGTCGTATATCCACACCTGAGGATGTGGGTCCGAGGTCATATGAATTTACTAGATTGGGCAAATAAAAATCACCCAGTTAATCATTTTCAACATAAGTATATCTCAGATGTTGTGTGAAAACACTGATATTAAAACAATATTTGTTGTCTAACTGAAATTCAGACTTACTGAGTACCCTGTATTAGTCTCTTACCCTGATATCCAAGGACTCTAGGAAAATCAAGATCACAAGTTGGTGGAGAAACGCATTCCCTGGTCCATCTTCGGGGGAAGTCAAACTTCAAGGTGAATGCAGCTACATGCCCCCCTGATAGTGACTTATCCTTAGGCATTCCCTTCTGTTCCTACTCCAGCAAAATACAGCTAGAGGGCCAGCCCAAATCCAGGCCAGCACCCTGCTCTCTCTAGTTGAGGAGTTCTGGGTTGTCATCAGAAATTCCAAATCTCCACAGCCTTGTCCTTCTAAGTACAATCAGCAGGCTTTATAATTCTGACAGTTAAGGCCCATTTAGAAATCTCAACGAGCTTCACCTATATCTTGTTTGTTTTATGCTTTCGCTTTCTAACCTTTCTTGTACCACTTTCCCCTCTTCTCCCCACACCACTGACCCACAAGTATCCTGCTCTGAGATATGATCTGAACCACTAATTTTTCCAATCCTGCCTGGAACCCAGGGATGCATCACCAGCTGTAGTGAGGAGCTCTGACTTCTCTGCCAGATCACATGGATGTCATGTGCATGCCTGTGCCTGATCAAATTCATTACAGTGGTGGAAGGGACCACTGGGCAACCTCCTACCTTCCCTGCCTGAACCTCAATGATAGAAGCAACTCCTCCACACTGACAGTCAGGGTAGATCAAACAACCAAAACACAGGAGCAGGAAAGATCCAGAATTTTGGTGGTAAACATAATGTATTATAGTCAGGTGTTGGTTTATGATGATATACACCATAAACCTGTATAATGTTATGATACAATATTCTTTCAATATTTTTTAAAGGAAAGGTGCAGGCAGGAACAAAGGTAAGTAGGCAGGCAGACAGAAGAGAGAAGTAGAAAAACATTATTTTATTTAGTTGTTCACCTGGATTGGTACCCCCAGCCGCAGGTCTTGAACCTGGGTCCTTGGGATCCATGTGGACTGTGCCCACTGGCCTTATCCACTAAGCCACCAGAGCATACCTCAATAAAATTTTTTAAAAAGATTCAGAAAAATGAGGGAAAACAAAACTAGTTCTGAATATAGCTTACTGATTAAGAAGTTAAAGATTTAAAACTAAGTCCCTCAACCAGCCAATCTGGGCAGTCAGGGAGCTAGCAAAATGCATTTTACCTACAGAACTTCAGATTAAAATTTTAAAACCTAAGTCCTTCCTTTATGCCCATGCATATAAAACCTTCACAACCCTTTACGAAGCACAACTATTTCACAAAGTAATTTTGACTGTAGAAAAGAATTGCAAGCATCCAAATTCAAAAAGTTGAAAAAGATAAATCCTCTGGTAAAACAGGACTTTGACTTTGGTCAAGGGACCCATTGACAGAACTTAATCCACTGGCAAGGACTCAAAGAAGTCTAATTTTCAGAATTATAGATTCAACTTCCGTGTCCAGACCAGGGAATTTGAGGCCATTAGGCACATGCGTGTCTTGATTGTAGTGCTTTGTCTGAAACAGCTCTTTCCTGTGTGTATTCTGTAATTGCTAAGGGCTTGGGTGCAGTCAGGAAACATTTTCAAACATGAGACAATGCTTGAGATATCAGGTAGTCCTAGGTTGGAGATGACAAATCTAAAAGAATTCATTGATTGATACAGTTTTTCAGGAACAGATCCAGGATGGGGTAGCTGAATGAGAGCCGACATCTGTTATTTTAAATTACACAGATAATTGAGTTGTGCACCAAAGTTGAGGACCAAGAACCAATTAAAAAGATGGTGGGGGTCTTGGTCTCTGATGGCAACTCCCAGTGCTGATACCTGAGTATCACCTGGCTCCTCCCACAGGCACTTTAATTCAGCAGGTCTGGGGAAGTCTATGGTTTAAAATCTGTAACATTTTTCACTTAAGATTTTCACAGAACACACTTAGATCAAGGCAGCTTTAAGGCTCTTTTCCTTCTCTACATTAGGAGATAGGGTGTTTTTTTAAGTAGGCAAAAATTGCTGAATGTACAATGTTCTCTTTATGTTCATCTTTAAACATTTTCAAGCACCTTATAATCCCTAAATGTATTCTACCCCTTAGTTCTCAATTCTAAGTGATTTAACTGTAATCCAAGTGTGGATACTTGTCAATTCAGATTACTATCTAATAAAACTGTGAAAAGAAAACTCATCTAATATGCTACAAAACAATCATAATTGCCTTCTGGAAGAACACTAAACATTATATGATTTGTTTTAGTATTTTGTTAGACTGCATGTTTTCATAGTCTTAGCAAAGCAGAATCCCAGAAGACAATTTAGAAGGATGAGAACATTTACTTTTCTTTTCCTTTTTACAAGAATCTGTTCTCTTCCATCAAAGTAATATATTTGCATTTTTTTTTCTTTAAGACCACAGATAAACATAGCGGGGAAATTGGTATGCATGTGTCATCTTGTCATTCTGTTTATGGGATTCCTGGGAAAGGCAATAGAAAAGCCCTCTGTGTATAGACACACACACACACACACACACACACACACACACACACACACACACACACACACAGATCCATTAAAGTATCTTCTTGATGGACTGTTTTGAGTGTGCACATATTTAGGTGACAGAAAGTGTATTCAGTGAGAATGTAATTAATGTGTCTGCAGAATCTCATCTGCAGGCTTGACAAGCTGCAAGCAGGACCCGAGTGACAGCATTCATATCAAAGATATCAGACTAATGAACTTGTTGGTCTTCATTAAAATACAAGGAGAAGTTACATTACAATTTTGATTCCTTGCAGAAGGATGATGGAATAAAGGGTTTTCATCTCCAAATAAGTATTTTCAATACTAATTGAAGTTCCTTCCAGTTGTGTCAGTACAGCCAATAATACAAACTAACTTTCCTACTGTGATCCTTTCCCATGGGGCACCTGCTGTATGGGGTGGACTTCCATTAGAGTTCAATGACTTTTGCAATGGCAATAACTGAAAATATATTTTCCATCTCATTCTTAAGCAGAGATCAAGCATAGATATAAGAAAAACAAAATGATTTCAGAAAACAATGTTGATTACCTGCCTAAATCAAAGTTCTTTAATGTCCTCCTGAAATGACGTCTCTTTATCACTGATGTACATTCTTGTGGGATTTTACTTCAGGTTGGAAAACCCAGATTTCTTCACTTATGAGATATCTTCTCAAGGTGAAAACAAGTTTCACAAAGAGAGAACAGATGACTGATGAAAGTCTTTGCAGAAACCCCATCTTTAATTTTTTAATTGAACTAACATTGATTGATTTGTAACATTACATAAGTTTCATCTGTACTGTTTCATAAGTCAACATCTTTAGATATTATATCATGTTTGCCAGCAACAGTCTAGTTTCCATCCATCACCATACAACTGAATCATTTTACCCACCCTCCTTCTGCTTCTTCTGGTAACCAATATTTTGTTCTTATAGTCTAGGTGTTTGAGAATTTTGTTTTGTTCACTCATTTGTTTTGCTTCTTTATCTATCACATGAGTGAATACCTAAGTATTTCTCCTCTACCACCTGACTTTTTTAACTAAGCAAAATATCCTCTAGGTTCATTCAGGTGTTGCAAATGGTAGGATATGCTTATGCACATCTCCTCTCTCTGCTCATCCATCAATGGACACTTAGGTTATAGAAATTCTCAGAATGACTTAAAACCTCTGATTATGACTAACCTGGTTTCTGGGAGTCAAGCTTAACTTTGTTTCATACTTTTAAAATAAAATGAGAAGAAAGTATTTTTTTAGTAGAACATATCCTACCTGGTCCACACAAAGAATATTATGAGGCATCACAGACTTATTAGAAAAAGGGTCAAGAGATGGATGTGGGGAGGGTGGAAGGGTGGCCACTTATCCCTCTAACATGTGATTTAGCACAGGTCTTGGATTATAACATTTTTGCAATCAACGTGGAAGGAAGGGGACATAATTCATAGAAACCCCAAATCTCCAATCCATGCTGATAGCCTCTTATTCAGATATGGTTCTACAACTTTATGCCTCTTCCCAAACAAAGCCAATATGCTTTTCCAGGTCCCAGATATGCAGAGATTATTTTATTCCACTGTCTATCTATTACAAGGAGAAAAGAAAGGAGACCGTGTTCAGCAAATCATTTCTGGCACCTTATTTTGTTCTATTTTAAAGTAATAAGTTCAGAGCAGCAATGGAGTAAGACCTCATCTTACTTAGGAAATAAAAAAAGAGTGTAGATGAGAATCTGGAAAGTTAACGAAAGTCACTCCCAGTGACTGCAAAAAGAGCATGGTTGAACTCCATTGGATATACAATATTGGCTGAAAATCTTAACTCCTTGGAGCCTCTTTCTTCCTGTAAAATAATAATAATTACACCTTCTACTTAAAGTCTTTAATTATTTCATGAGTAGCTCTGAGCAGGGTGGGTAGCACACAGTCCCTCACACTAAAAACCTGTTTGCTCAATTTAGAAAATATTACAGGAAAGGATAAAATGTGTGCATAACCAGAGAGTACAACACATATGTAGAACACAGTGCCATGTCGATGGACATCTAAGATTATAGGTGTGTTTAAACTGCCAATGGTGTTTAGTGGCTGAAAATACAAGTCTATGATGTTATTTCTCTATATCTCTTTTCCCAGAGGTTAATACTCCATGCTATCAACTCTTTTCCTTTCTTTCTTGCCAGGATTTGCTTCTGGGAACAAGGGAGAGGAGGGGGTACCACAGGAGATTAAGAAACTCAAAGAGTAATAGAAAGGTGGGGTCAGGGGCCCAAAGGCCTTGCAGCTTCCACCTATTTATTGAGTTCATACACAGAATTGCTTCAAGCAGCTTACACAAACAATTTTATCTTTACATTGGATTTGCTTATGCGCCTTTTGTTTTCTAACTACATAACTGTATCTATCTTGCTTTTGGGAGTGAACAGTTACAGGAACACTGCCCCAGTGCTTTCCCATGGTGGCTTTTGCCCAGTGCTCTGGGCCTGGTGTTCTTTGATGTTCTTCCAACTCCCACTTTGTCCTTGTTCTACTTTATGCCCCCAACACTTCCTTCCTTCCCTCCCTCCCTCCATACCTCCCTCTTTCCTCCTCCCACCCCACTTTCACTTTCCAGTAGTTTTAGCTTCACAGCAAAGTTGAGAGGAAAATATAGATTTCCCTGGCCTCCACATAAACACAGATTCTCATATTCTCAACATTTCCCACCAGAATAGTACATTTGTTACAATTGATGAACCTATTTGGCACGTGATAATTACCCAAAGTCTATATATTGCATTAGGATTCAGTCTTGTAAACACTAAGGGTTTGGAAAAATGTATCCATCATTAGAATATCATACAGTTCCACTGCCTTAAAACTCCTCTGTGATCCATCAAATCATCCTCCCTGCAACCCAACTCTGACAACCACTGATCTTTCTTCCCACTGACTCCATAGCTTTATTCTTTCCTGACAGTTGGAATCATACTGTCTTCTGCCTTCCCAGATTAGTTTATTTCACTTATGATTTTGCATTAAGCATTCTTCCATGATTTTTCAGGGCTTGACAACTGATTTACATTTAGTGCTGAATAAAATTTCATTGTTTGGATGTACTACAACTGTTTTATCTATTCACCTACTCAAACATCTTGTTTTCTTCCATGTTTTGGTGATTTAGTATTTGAAATGCAATAAATATGCATATGCAGGTTTTTATGTGGATATAAGTTTCAACACCTTCGGAGTTTTATATTAAGAGCATGTTATATAAGAAACTGCCAAATTGTGTTCCAATGTGGTGGCACCATTTTGCATTCAATTCTCATTGGCAGAGAATGAGTCCTCAGAGAACCACAAACTTATCAATTTTGAGGTGTCAGTATTCTGTACTTAGCCATTCTTATAGGTGTGAGGTGGTATCTGTGTTTAATTTACATTTCCCTGTTGACATAGGATATGAAGTATCTTTTCATATGTTTAGTTGCCATTTGTACATTTTCTTTAGTGAACTATTAGCTCTTTAGTCCTTTTTTAATCAGGTTGCTGGTTTTTATAATTTTAAATTTAAGAGTTTTATCTATATATTGGAGAACAGTCCTTTTCACATGTGTCTTTTGCAAGCATTTCAGTCTGTGACTTTTCTTCTTGTGACTTTAATTTCTTCATATGTAATGTGTCAGGTTTTTTTATTATGGAATTCAAAAATAATTTCAAGATATTCAATAAATTCAAAATGGGATACCACCTTGTTTTGCTGTCTGAAGTGATACCACATTGGTTCAGTATATCTAGTCTGTGCGCACATGTGTGTGCACGCATGCGTGTGTGTATGTGCGTGCGTGCGGGTGTATGTTTGGGTAGCCTGCTGGTGTTGGACATGTAGTTATAAGCAGACAGAGTCAGTACCCTGGGGATAATGTAGGTCTGCTTCTGAAGAAGAACGGAGACTGCTGCAGTACAAGACTCTGTGATTAGCACTTCTGTGCCCTTCACAGCAGTCGGCACTCTCAAAAGTAATGAATTTAAATGGCCTTGAGGCATCTAAGATTTAGGAGATTCAGTCACTAGTTAGGTAATTTGCCCAGGAAACTCTCCATAGTTGTTAGAGTCTCAAAAATATGCTGTAGTTCAGTGTAATATTGGCAATAATACCCAGAGGAATCTCTCTCCATTCCTACAAAATAACATCAAAAGTTGTTCTTTTCTATAAAAGTATTTTAAAACATAAAGCCTAAAAAAGTACAGGTACTGATAACTTACCAAATGATGAGTTGTCTGCTCAATAGCTGAAATGAAGTTTTAAAAAAAAAAAACATTTTATGAATAAAACAGGAATAAAAAGCTGACTGACTTTGCTTTGAAAATAAGAACCAAAGACAAATGAAGACATGAAATTTACTCTAAATGAATGGTAGAAATGTATATCTCCTGCTAAAATTATGCCTTTAAGCACATACATTATTTTGCATATTGACTCAAGCTGCATTGATTTTCTTTATGCTTTCAGAAACCAAAAATAAATATCATTATTTCAAGTAATTAATAAAATTCACTTTTAAATCCTGATGTCCATACAATATAGTATGAAGAGTGTTTGTCCTATTATCCATACTATGTAAACGTCAAAATCTAGCTAAAAAGTCTTGATATTCATGATCTTTTCATACTCATCCTAAAATAAGTCATCTTATTAGCACTTCATGCAGTATAGACATGTAGCAAAAGATGTCACTAGAGAGAGGAATTAGTCAGATCATGATATAACAACTGACACTTAACAAACAGGGCTAATCAGAAAATTTCATGATCAAGTATCTTCATTAAGTATTCAATAGTGAGCAGATTCTGCTCTGCCTTGAATTCTGTCATTAATCTATTCAGAAAATCTTTAAAATTTGGGGTTTTGAAGACAAACATGTATTCTGCGTGGATGCTACAAAGAAGGGAGTGCTGATGAGAACTCTAAAATTGCCTTCCCAAAGGCAACAGGATGATTTCAGATACACGCTACAAGGTTTCTGTGGCTGTGGTAACCAATGACCACAAAACCAGTGGGTTGAAATAGCAGAGATTTATTATCTTTTAATTCTGAAGAACAGAAATGTTAAATGGTTCTCTAGCGGCTAAAAACAAGGTATTGTCAGGATTGTATTCTTTCTTAAGGCTCACAGGGAGAATACATTTTCTTGTCTTTTCCTGCTTCTACAGGTAGCCTGCATTTATTGACCCACATCCCCTTCTCCGTCAGAGCCAGATTATAGCATCTTTAAATCTCTCTGACTCTGATATTCCAGCCTCTCTCTTATATGACCACTGTGATGACATTGTGTCCACATACATAATTCAGGTTAATTTCCCCACATTGAGATCTTTAACTCAATCACTTCTACAAAGTCCCTTTGTCATGTGAGGTAATGTTCTCAGGTATTAGGATATGGACAACTTTTAGGGTGTCATTATTCTCTCTATAGTATATGGTATGAAGAAAATAATAGCATATTACTGTCTTGCCTAGACAAATTGAAAATTAAAATTAAAATTAAAATTAAAGCTTTGTCAATCAGACACAAAGAAAGACTAACTTATTATATCATTAACTATTACACTTTCCATTTAATGAAAACTTTCTGTCCTTTACTCAGTTAAATTCCTAGATTTACCAAATACCACTTATGAGCCACTTTGACTAAACTGACTTACCCAGTAGAAAGTTGAAAGTAGATTCAAATCACAGAAACCTAGAAGGAACCCCTTCAAGAAATAATGCTGCCGAAAAAAATAGCACTTTTGTATGATTTTCATTATTCTTGTGCACTTGATTCTTTAAAGAGATCAGTTGAGTTCATCAAATTCTTTATACATTTGATCGTGAGATAGCCATAAAAATGTTGACTGATTTATGGTTCTTATTATATTAAAGCTTATTTCTTAGTTTTTATTTATGGTAAAGGTAACATTGAGGAAGAATCAAAGGAGTTATATTGATAAAAAAAAAATACCCCCAGCCCAGAGGGAGAAAGGATTCTAGATGCTTCTTCCTTCTACTAAGATATATAATTCCAGATGAGATTTGATTGACAAGATAAAGTCTTTACATCTGTCCCCCTTTCTTGACAGTATTTAAAATTAAAATTCTCATTAATACTGGAGAGCTTAGAATCATTGGTTTTTCAATGGAAAAATATTTACATGATTTTGTAAAACATCCCGATGATCACATAAAATTCAATTCAATGCCATACAAAAAGAACAGCAAACAACCCACATTTAAATATTTATATTCTGCTTTGGCAAAAGAATGGAAAACACCATCTACCACATCCCAGTGGTCTTACCCCTAGCTCATCCCTGAGTATGCAGATTATCCTTTCAAACAAGCACCCTGGGCGTTTCCACACAGACATGCATTGTCTTTATTTTGATGGAAGCATTTTAAAGAACACTTTTATCTGGTTCCTTTTAAAACAGTTCTTGTGTTCAAAATGTCCTTTTTTCTTTCTATAGTAAACCTTTGTGTGTTTTCTTAAAGAAAACATACAAATAATTCAAATGAAGTTGCAGGATGTTTACCTGGAAGTGTGCTGTCTCTGTTAAAGTTACTTGGTGTATTCTTTAAAAAACAAAAACAAAACAGTAAATTATTATCCTTCTTGTGTTTGGTCTATAAAGCTCACTGTTGTATCCAGTAATCATTTGTGTCATATGCATCTTTACTTAAAAAATGTTCTATAACAAAAAAAAAACACTAATTATATTATGTAGTCTGTGCCTAACTACATTCTCAACAACAGTTTATGAAGGCTGCTTTTCTCCCACATTCACTCCAACAGAAACAACAGCAATACATGAAATTCATATACCTGGAATTCACCTGCCATGGAGACAGATTATCCATTACCATTAGCATCAGAAAGCTCAGAGAACCTTCCCTGTTTTCCCAATGAAGCACTAAAATCCTTCCTTCTGGTTAAATTGCTGTATAAATCTTTGCTTCTGATTATTTTGAGAAGTTGCTCATTGTGAGCAATTACTGTTTGCGCATATACATAAACTTGGTCTTTTCTCCTGTTAATTTGCCTAATATCTGTCAATTTGCAGACCCTCAACTGCTAGAACATAAGATTGCAAGGGAAAAGATTTCTTCCCAACACCAGTACAACTATCATGAAAATATGACCTGTTCATTGATTCCAGACAAACTGATTTCAATGGTTGTTTTCCAGACCACACTAATTAATCCTGATGATTTTATTTCTAATTTATCCTTGACATTTACTGAAAAGATACTAAAAGGTTACAGATTATCTCCAAGATAGTTTAGTAGAGAGATAAACCCACTGTCTGAATAAAGCAGTATCAATTGTCAGTACATTTTCTCAACTGGACAGCTAAGGGACTGAAACATTGCCTGCCCTTGGCATACTGTGAAAACCACAATTTCTGCTTATATCTACAATTATCTTTGCTTTCCCATGGGCACCCTCTGATTGGATTTCTGACACTCTGACCCACCTGCACAGCTCTGGCCCCATTCAGTTCACACATATTTATGTATGTTGCTCTTGGAAGGAACAGCACACCTTTCTGATGTTTGACTTCTTCCCTGTGATTCCCCTACTCAAATCAAAGCCTACCCAGCCTGTGGGGTTGCAGTCTATCCTGAGTCTTTGGACGGCAAGAATATGACACTCATCATGAGAAAGAGAGGGATGGTACTGAATTCCAACAAATGCTTTCCTTTCTAGCAATGAGTATAAGAAATGGATGAGGAAGAATGGAAGCAAATGAATGCTCTTTGTTCAACCAAACTTACATCAGGCTTCTGAAATTTCTCCTAGACCCATCTGTGTATTCTTGTAAAGTCCAGTTATACCAAGAGCCTTGTTAAGTCAGGTTAGTCAGAATCTCCATACTCTATATCTGATCACCCTGGAAACCTGATCAGGTCCCTTATCACCCCCTACCTTCCACCCCTTCCATAGGTAATGTCTGACCACCTTCCTGTCCTCAGCAAAAATCCTGGTAGAGTGTTTAACCAGAATCCCCCTTATGGTGATTCTTCTTTGTGACTTTCTGTCTACTATCTGCTTCTTGTCTTAGATTCCCACCTGTCCATGCTGCACTGTGAATGAAGCCCAGTTCCACACAGAAGCCTCTTCTTTGTTGCAACAGTCCTGAATAAAATCTATTTTTACCACTTTAGCTACCATGCAGCTCTGGCTTTTCTTTGATAAAATCCACCCCTTTCTTCATTCTATATATAAGCATTACTCATTATTCCCCAAAGTCTTTTGTTTTAACAACTTACTTCATTTTTTTAAGGACAGATGCAAGTAGGAATGAAGGCAGTTAGGCAGGAAAGCAGGAAAAGAAAGGAAAAAGCATTTTATTTTATATTTATTTAGTTGGTCACACTTCTTGTTTTCCCTTCAGACCCAGGACTCAAACCAAGGGATATGTGACCTTGCACTCTTTTGGATGCAACTGACCTAATTGCTACTCCACCAGGGATCACCCTTAACAACTTGTTGAACTATCTTTTTGAATGCTTAACTCACTTTAGCACCTTAAAGCAAATACTGTGATTACTATTGTTACTCAGCTTTATCTCCACTCTTCAGAGGTTTCCCTTGGACTAACACCCACTGGAAAAATTTCTTTTATGTAGATATAGGTATACTGTTAGATTTTTTCTTTAGATCACATAATCTAGAAAATATAATTATTTATTAAATACTAAATATTTATTAAGTAGTCATTAAGTACATATTCCCTATATTATTAAATAAATACCCATCAAATACAGATGTTTACCAAAATTCCATAAAACACACAAGAAAATGAAATGAGAAGAAGCTCTTGAGGATTTGAGCAGATAAAAAATTCCAAACAGGCTATAGTTTGCCCTTTTGGGCACATGGTCAGGATGCACATGCGTCCTCTCTCAAATCAAGCCTTTTTAAGTTACGAATGCAAATATAAATCTTGTCTTCTGCATGCATTTTTAGAAGTCCCATGCAGCTGAATAAAATTATTTGCAAGCCTAGTGTAATACTGGCATTGTGTGACATATTTAAGGAATGGAAAATTTTTTTTAAGAAAAAACGAATTCCTAGTACAAAGTGTTTAGAGTAAGGAAAGCAATGCGACAAAGAGGTATTTCTCAAGGATGCTGTAGTGATACCAAGAAAGCAAGTGGAGGGAGCAGAGGTGTTCTAAAACAATGGGGTCTGGGATTTGGAAAGCACACATGAGGTAAAAATCTTCATTTCTAAGATTTAGAGACTGATTAGTCTTTTGGTCAATAGTGATGGACTCCCATATAAGGGGTCAGTAATTCAAGATTTGAAGGCATGGTGTCTACAGTTATATGAGGATACAGCAGACCTTAACCTAGCTAAAGTGGGTTCCTTTGATCTTAGAAAGTCAAAGTACTTTGAATATGGGTATGTCATGCCCATTATTAAATTCTCCTGGGATTTCTCTCTATTCAGGATATTAACCACCACACTAAGCTTAATATTGGCTGAAATTTGAGTACCTAAATATTGCTATTTATCCAATATTTTCATATAGATTTTTATTACAGTAATTATTCTACACAGTGCTTGGATACAGGTCAACATACTTGGCCCTCCACCAAATCATTAAGTGTTATTACAATTGTCCAGTGGTTTCCATCACTATTTGCACTCCCCCTCCCCCAAACCCCTGATCATTATCTGTGGTAACCTCAGTTCCATTGCAAGTATTCAAGGTTTTTGTTTTTTTTTTCATCTCTTCCTTTGTTTTGTCTATTCAATTCCAACTATGAGTGAGGTCATCTGGTATCTATCTTTCTTCTTTTGACTTATTTCACTTACTTCACTTATTTCACTTAATCCTCTCTAGATCCATCCTCATTGTGAATGAGGCTGCAATAAACATGGGGGAAGGGTGCATAAAATTCTAAGAATGAGTGTCTTTGTATCTTTCAGGTAAATACCCAGAAGTAGAATATGGGGATCATATGAGCTTCCATCTGCAATTTTTTGAGGAACCTCTATGCTGTTTTCCACAGGGGTTGCACAAATTTGCACTCCCATCAAAAATGTGAAAGTGTTCCCTTTTCTCTATATCCTTGTCAATATTTATTGTTTCCAGATGTTTGGCTAATAGCCAAACTCTCAGGTTAAGGTGATATATCATTATTGCTTTGATTTGCATTTCCCTGATAGCCAGTGAGTAGGAACATCTTTTCATGTGCTCGTTGGCCACCTGTATATCTTCAGAAAAATTTCTCTCAAATTCTTCGTCCCATTTTTTATTGGATTTCTGTTTTTTCTGTTATTGAGTTTTATGAGCTTATTTATTTTATTATTATTATTTGTTTATTTATGAGTATATTAATGCCTTGTCAGAAACATGAAATGCAAATATCTTCTTCCAGTTGGTAGGTTTCCTTACCTTGATGCTTGAGTTGAGTTCCCAAAGACCTCGCTATGGATGATGCCAGGGAAAGTCTTCCCTATGTTGTCTTCCAAGAATTTTATGGTTTCTGGTCTTATGTCCAAGTCTCTAGTCCATTTCAAGTTAATTTTTGTGAATGGTTTTAATGGTGATCTAGCTTCATTCTTTTACCGGTGGCTGTACGGTTTTCCCAGAACCATTTATTGAAGAGATTTTCCTTAATTGTATGCTTTTGGCTCCTTTGTCATAGTTTAACTGACTGTAGGTAAGTGAGTCCGTTTCTGGTTATTGAGTTCTATTCCACTTATCCGAGCCTCTTTTATGTTCCAATACCATACCATTTTTAATCACTATTCCTTTATACTATAGATCAGAGTCTGGGAGTGTAATGCCTCCAGATTCATTCTTTTTTCTAATAATTGCTTTGGCTATGCGAGGTCTTTTGTTGTTACACACAAATATTAAGATTTTTTGTACTATTTCCTGAAAATAAGCCTGTGGATTCTTAATGAGGATTGCATTAAAACTGTGCATTGCTTTGGGTAAGATGATCATTTCAATGATGTGGATTCATTCCCAGCCATGAGCAGAGGCTATCTTTCCATTTCTTTGTGTCCTCTATTTCTTTTAAGAAGGTCTTGTAATTTTCATTGCACGAGTCTTTTACTTCCTTTGTTAAATAGGTGCCCAAGTATTTTATTCATTTTGTTTCTGTTTTAAACATTGTGATTTTAGTGATTTCATTTTCTTCTAGCATGTGTTTGCATATAAAAGTAAAATGGATTTTTGTGCATTGATTTTGAAGCCTGCCATTTTAGTACATATGATGATGAGTTCTAGAAGATTTCTGAGAGTTTTTAAGGTTTTCTCTCTATATAATCATGTCATCAGCAAATAATAAATACAATTTGGATTCCTTTTATTTCATTTTCTTGCTTAATTGTTCTGCTTAAGGCTTCCTGTATGAGATTAAATATAGGAAATACAGTGGTGAGAGTGGACAGTTGCCGGGATCATAGCCGGTGAATAGGGGAGAAGAGGGGGTGCTGCAAGAGATTAAGAAACACACAGAGAGATAGACAGGTAGGGTCAGGGACCAATAGCCTTGTGGACTGAGAGACTTGAATACCCTGCCTTCCACCTATTTATTGGAGTCATACAGAGCAGCTTAGTCCTTGAGCAGCTTTATTTTTACATTAGATTTTGCTTATTCAATCTTTCATTCTTTTGCTACATAACTATATCTTCTTGTTCTTGTGTGTGAACAGTTACAGGAACACTGTCCCAATGGTTTTCCACTGTGGTCTTTGCCTGGTTTTACAGACGAGGTGTTTCTGATGTTCTGCCAACTCCCACTTTGTCCTTGCTCTACTTTCTGCCCCCAACAGTTCCCCCATCATGTTTTGCAGCTCAAGCAGTAACAGTAGCGGTTAGAGCAGCCATTTTCATTTTGGTGGAGGTTCGGGTTTTGCGGTTGATTCTCCAGACTGCACAGAAAAATAACAGAAACAATGTTAAAACTAATAAAATATAATCAGGTACCGACTATAGGCTTCAGGTGTTGCTGGGGGTTAAGAACTGCAAGGTCATTTGCACTGCAATCCATCAAATCAATGCTGGTAATCATCTCTAATTTGTGAGTAAAGGTCTGTGTGACTTGCTGTTCTAACTATTGCACATCTAAAGCAAGGTTCTTCTGTCCCATGAGGTGTCTTCTAACCCAGTCACAAGTGTGCTGAGTTGCATTATAAGGGTGTGGGGTAACATAGAAATTAGTGTAATTTCAATCACACTTGAGTCTGATTTGTAGTTGTAAACTATGAACTGGTTTCCAGGGAGAATGACTTGTGGTAAGTCCACCACCTGGGCCACAAGTTGGCTATCAATGTGTCTCTGAGAATCCCACAAAACTCTAGCATTTGCATGGCATTGTTGGGCAAAATGCACAGTCTGAATCCCTTGATGCAGGGCGACCCTAGCTACTGCAGCTGTGGCAATGATGCAAATAATGCCCATAATTGTTGACATGAGGATCCCAAGGAACTGCTTAGAATGGCATAATAATTTTATAGGCACTTGCTGGACAGTATATAGGGAGGAAGAATCATGCTAGCGTCGGGTCATATGCACGGGGAGCCATCTTGCTGTCCGTGCCTTTAAAATCTAAATGGACTCAGTGCTGTCATTAAACTGGACCAAGGAGTTGACAAGTGCACAGCCTACATTTTGGGCAGCTAACAGTCAAGTTTTTCCAGTTAATTTTCTATGGCCATATAAGTAGGACAAAGGCAATTTTAGACAGGCTTGTGTAGAGTATGTGGTATTATTTGTGAAGCTTGGCGTATAGTTGTTGCTGCTGTTCTGGTGCTGTCCAGCCCATGTGTTCAGCTCCCGACTGTCTCTGACAGCTTCCACAATTCCCCATGAACAGGGCCTGGAGGTGTTTGTAGAGCGGGGAGAGAGAATCCCCCCCCATGCCATCTGATCAGGGAGCCATGGGCATTGACGGAGATGTTATTCTTCTCTTTGGTCCACTGAAGGTCGCCTGCAAAGGCGAATTAGAGTGAGCAGAGCCCTTAGGGCTCCAATCATTCAATAATTCCATAGGAATTATTAACAAGCACTCACTCTTCCTTGCCTGCATAGGATTCTCATTGTAACCAATCAAGGGAATGGTTAACTGTCTTCTGCTGACATGGGGCCTAGCGGGGTTGAGACAGATTAGTCTGACGAGTAGTATTAAAGGCCCATAGAGATAGCAAGAACAGCAGCAGTGGGGAGGAACTATTCCTCTTTGTGGTGATCAGTCAAACCTGGTGGTTACCTTTTACACAGTGGTGGGTGTTTTAGGTGACTTTCATCAAATTTCCCTCTCTTCTGGCTCATGTTGAGGTTTGATCCTGTGAGAAGTAATCCAGGTGTATGGTTGTCTGGTACCTGTGGACATACAAGCATATCACCTTTCCCATACTTTTACCCATCCTTATTGCCATTGGCCCCTCTCCGTCTTCCCACTACTCTGGCTGCTAGAGTTCTTCCCTGCCTTCAGTGTCTGTGCGGGCCCAATGCACTTCTTCAGCGATACAATCTCGCCTCCCCAAATGTTGAGAAAATTTAGGGTAAGCAAGGCTTTGCTGAATCGTTTTCTAGGAGGGGTGGTCATCCTGGTCTCCCCTTTTTACTTTAATAATTGTTGCTTGATTATTTGATTGACCCTTACTACAATTGCTTGGCCCTGGGGGTTGTATGGAATGCTAGTAATATGCTTGATGGACCATTTATGGAGGAATTGTTGAAGACCTTTCGAGGTGTATGCTGGTGCATTGTCTGTTTTAATAGTGTGGGTAATTCTTATAACAGCAAAACAATGGTGTGTTTCACAACATGTTGAAACTATTCACCATTCAGCGGGGAAGCGCATATAAATTTTGAACAGGTGTCGACATGTATGTATACATAGCCTAATCAGCCAAATTTGTTGACATGTGTGACGTCCATTTGCCAAAGTTCATTGGGAACTAAATCCCTGGGGTTCACTCCAGCCCCCAAAGAGGGCTGAACAATAGGAGAACAGGTGGGACATCTCTGGACAACTTCCCTTGCTTGCTCTTTTGTGAGGGAATACTATTTTTGAAGTCCTTTGGCATTACAGTGAGTTAGCTGATGCCATTCAATGACTTCCTGAGCTATTATGATTAATAATCAATCTATGGGTAGCATTACCTTGGGCGAGAGGACCTGGTAAGGAGGAATGGGCTCAGATGTGCATGACGTAAAACTTCTGGGTTCTATTTGAGGCTGCATTTTGTAGTTGTTGGAAGAAATACCTAATTCAAAGCTAGGTGGAGGGAGTGTTACCCTCTCAATCACAAGTTACTTTTGTAACATATTAGGAATCAGCAATTATGTCAAGTGGCTCCTGGACTTCAAGAAGTACTTGATTGACAGTATCAAGCTTGACTTTTGGGGCCAATTTTTATGGTTTACCAGATTTTAACTTTAGCCCTATAAAACCCAACTCTTCTGTTATTACTTTCATCAATAAAAAATATGTTTTCACAGAGTCAGGTGGGCAGGGGCTGAAATTTTTAGGCAAAAGTTAGTTTCAGGAACTGAAAAAGTTTGCTCTTGGGGTAATGGTTACTGAGATTACCAAAATAAACTGACAGCTCGACCTGCCAGCTAAGGTTATTTTGGTAGGTTTTCTGCATTTGTTGTTTTGCTAAGGGTACTATAATTGCAGCTGGGACCACTCTAATTATTTGTCAGAGCCGGTGCCTTCCCCTGTGAGTTATCTTCCCTATCTTATCCAAGTATGTTTCTGATTTATTTTGTTACTGAAGGGGTAAAAATACCCATTTCATTATATTGTCGGCCTCCAATAAAACTTTGGTGGGAGAATGCAGGAAGGGGACTATTAGCAGGGAGACGCCCTCACTAGGGTCAACACGGTCAAGCTGACTGTATTTTTTTGATTATGATTTTGATTTTTGGTGAAGCCTGAATAAAATACAATATACTTTTTTTAGAGCAACAAAATAAAACCTAGCCATATCATGTTTATATATATGTATATATACACACACATATAAATCCCAAAATAATATAATGTACCTAGTACAATAATTAAAATTTTATGATTTTCTAACATTTTATACTTATATATTAGTTTAAAGTAGTACTTAACATTATTCTAATTTTCACTGTAATTTTCTATTTAAGGGACATGCATTATTACATCGTATAACTTTCAGATTTCCACAATCATAAATTATCATCTGTATAAACTTCATTAAGTTTATTACTAAAAGACCAATTTATTTTTTAATATATATTGATTTTTTTGGTTGATTTTTTCCATCATTCTTTTCCCTCCCCTTTTGGTAAGCATTAATCAAAAGTTTTAAATTTTATTTAATTTTTTGTGTCTTCTATTCCTTTTATTATTAAGAGATGTTGGCTCTGGACTTATCATCTATAACCTGTATTATGTTAAGGTATGTGTCTCATAAGTCCATTTTGTTGAGAGATTTATCATATTTATATAATGACTTTTTGTAGTATTTAAAATAATTGGAAGTTTCATGAGAAACTGAGAAAAATAAATGAGCACAAAAGTATCTCTTAAGAAAGTAATTAGTACAAAACAAATTTACTCAATGCAGGTGAAATTTGAATTAAGTGATCAATACACCATTATGTCTACATTTTTAAGTTCAGTTCACATTAATAAAAACATTAAGCAATAAGAATATTTGGATACAAAGAGAAGGAATTCTCTCTGTCTTCTAAGAATTAATGTTATCTTTTATAGACATTTAGATTTTATAGACATTTCTATTTTCTTTGGTGCTATCTTTTTAGCAAAGGAAATGTTATTTGATAGGAAAAAAAATTTTTCCCATAAATGCTAGTACAAAGTACATCAACATTGTACAGTAAAATTGATAATATCAATTTTTAGGTTTGTATCAAAAGGCTGCCTTTTAAAAGGCATTGCTTTATGTCCAAATCTCAAAATATAAATTATACTTTATAAGAATCATATTAATATAATTTTAATATGACTTTTGATATATCAGTATGTCCAGTTGTTCTATCAGATATTATTATTTGTCGATCCTGAATTATTCTTTATACATTTATTGTTAGATTTGGAACATAATTAGATATAACAGAAATAGAATAAATTTTTTGTATAAAATAGAAGAAATGTGAGTGTATTAAGAAATATGTTCAAAGATTTCAGTTATATTAGGGAATTTGTTTTACTGAAAACTATTCCGTAATTTGGTACTCCATATATCAGATTTGTCAATTATGTTTGACATTAGAGGGGTACTTGAGTTTGTAGAGATTAGTGACCTCGATCCTTCCTCGAGTTCTTCTTTTTCAGATAATCAACCATTTATTTTGCATATGTTTGTGATTTATTTATTTTAAGTTTGTGCAGTAAGAGGAAATTTTAATTATACTCAAGATCTATTATTTGTATTTTCATTGCAAATTCATGCTGTTACTATTAAATTAAAAGCAATAATGTGTAAATATATTCAGTTTGATCATGCTTAGTGCAAGTAAAAACTGACCATAATTTATTTTACGTAGATCATTTTATTTGTATGATTGCAGAAAAATAATACCTACATGGATATTGATTATAGAGCTTGTCAATTGGTTTCATCCTAAAAATTTATATATTTTCCAACTTTTTCATAGTTTATTTTGCCTTCTATAGAGTTACTACCTTCTAGAACCATTCAATCATTGTTTACTATCTTGCATCGCTATTTTAATTTTGGAGATAACATCTTGGGATACAGAGAAAACTAGTTTATTTTATGTAAATACTTTGACTCGATGTTTAAGATGTAAGGCAAATGCAAATTTAAAGTTAAAGACTTAATTCTTCCTGTGAAAATTAGAGAAGAAATATCCTAGTTTCCCTTTTCATAGATATTTACTTTAGAAAGCTAATAATTCTTTGTTGTTTTTTTTTTTTGAAGTGTATATAAATATATTAGAAAGTTAAAAAATCCTTTCGTCAATCTAAAAGTTCAGAAATACCTTTCTCTAGGACCTTTTCCTGCCGGGATAGCAGTAATAGTGACTGGATAACTATAAGTTTCTGGATCCCCTCTTTGTTGGGTCTCAGGAATTCCTTTTTGAATTCCAGACATTGGGACAATTAATGTCACTCTGGAAGGGTCCTCAGGTCGTGCAGGTTCCCAGAACAAGGCTTTGGGGCCATGGCCAAACTTTCCCCTAGGCAGACCTGTACCTTGTTCAGTTCATCTGAAGGAGCACTGGGGACAGGGTGTTACCAAGGGCACCTCATCCCTTTCTGTTCTTGGAGTGGCTTCCTCCTCACTGACACTTGGGGAGGTTCTTCCTCATGCTCACTGTCAGATTGCAAGGTCTCTAAAGCAAGTGAAATCAGATTGCATAAAGACCAAACTGAGGTTGGGAGGACTTCTCCAGTTCGATGTGCGTTTTTCAGTTCACCTGTCTCCACTGATTCAAATCTAATGTCCCTTGCTTGGGATGCCAATAGTAATGCTTATGTACAGGGATGAACAGTTGCTCAAATGTCTCCTGTTTCATTTTTCCTCCAAAAGCATGCAGTAATGAGTGAAGCATCATGATATATTCTGCATTCTTTGAGCTATTTTGTCCCATTTTACCCTGATTATAAAATCCCTGTAAGTCGGTCAACTTACTGTATCCTGGGGGGCTTCCCTGCACTTATCCTTTCAGGTCTCCATGGCGTTCTTTTCTTTTTTTTTTTCCTTTTTGCTTTGCTTTTCTGATCAGTCCTGATACTTCCCTGTTCAGGTCCGTTTATGGGCATCAGTTGCCAGGATCATTCCCAGGAACAGGAGATTAAGAAACAACAGAGAGAGATAGACAGGTGGGGTCAGGGACCGACAGCCTTGGGGACTGAGAGTCTTGACTACCCTGCCTTCCACCTATTTATTGAAGTCACACAAGGAATGACCTTGAGTAGTTTTATTGTTACATTAGATTTGCTTATTTAGTCTTTTGCTCTTCTGCTACATATCGGTATCTTCTTGTTCTTGGGCGTGAACAGTTACAGGAACACTTCTCCAATGGTTTTCCACTGTGGCCTGGTTTTCCAGATGAGGTGTTCCTGATGTTCTGCCAACTCCCACTTCATCCTTGCTCTACTTTCTGCCCACAACAGACAACCTTAGCTTTTCCTGACTTTAGAGAAAGTATTTTCAATTTTTTTGCCATTGACTATGATGTTGGCTGTAGGTTTTTAGTATATGGCCTTTATTATGTTAAGGTATGTACCTTCTATTCCCCTTTTAGGAGGTTTGTTTTATCATAAATGAGTGTTGGATCTTTATATAAGCTTTCTTTGCATCTATTGATACAATCACGTGGATTTTTTTCTTTGCTCTTGCTGATATGGTTTATAACATTAATGATTCATGTATGTTTTACCATCTTTGCATCCCTGGGATAGATTCTACTTGTTCATGATGGGTGATCTTTTTAGTGCATTGGTGGCTTTGGTTTCTTAATATTTTGTTGAGAATTTTTGCATCTATGTGATCAGACATTCGTAATTTTTTTCTTGTTGGTATCTTGATCACCTTTTGATATCAGTGTGATATCAGCCTCACAGAATGTATTTGTGACAGTTCCCTGTTATTCAATATTTTCTAAGAGTTTGAGAAGAATAAGTGTTAATTCTTATCTGAAGGTCTGGTAGAACTCATTAGAAAACCCTTCTAGTCTTGCGCTTTTATTTTGATGATCTCTTCTATTTCTTTGCTTATAATTTTTCTGTTCAGGATTTTCAATTCTTCCAGTTTCAGTAGACTATATTTTCTAAATATCTGTCCATGTCCTCAAGGTTTTCCACTTTGTTGGCATAAAGCTGTTCATAGTAGTGCCTTATGAGGTTTTGAATTTATGTGTTATCCATTATAACATCTCTCCTTTAATTTCTATTATGAGATTTCTTTCTCTGTGAATCTAGCATATGGTTTGTCAACTTTGTTAATTTTTTCAAAGATGAAATTTTTGGATTGTCTTTTTGTTTTCTATTTTATTTACTTGCACTTGAATTTTAATTATTTGCTTTCATATACTGATTTTTGGCTTCATTTGTCTTCTTTCTCTAATTGCTTTTAATGTTTGTTAAGTTATTCATTTGCAATTTTTCTTGTTTCTTGAGGTGAGCCTGGATTGTGATGGACTTCTATCTCTGTGCTGCTTTTGCTGCATCCCGTAGATTTTGATAACTCATATTTTCATTCTCATTTGTCTCTAAGTATATTTTAAATTCCTCTTTGATTTCCTCTTTTACCCAAGATCGTTTAGAAGCATATTGTTTAGTTTCCAATTAGTTTGGTCTCATCCAACTTTCTTTTTGTGATTGATTTCTAGTTTTAAGCTGTTGTGGTCAGAGAAGATGCTTGGTATATCAGTCTTTGCAAATTAGTTGTTGAGAGACATTTTTTGTTCCAGCATGTGATCTATCCTTAGATTGTTCCATGCACACTTGAGAAGAAAGTGAAATCTGTAGTCACTGGGTGAAGTGTTTGGTATTTGCCTATTAGACCTATCTGCAACAGATGGCCATTTAAAGCAGCTGTTTCCCTGCTAGTGTCTGTCTGGTTGCTCTGCTCATTGTTTTAAGTAGGGTATTGAAATCTCCCACTGTTTTTGTATTGCTGTCAATGTTTCTAATCAGATCTAATGATACTTGCTTAATGAATTTTAATGCTTCCATTGACTCTGCAGCAAGTCTTCAGGACACTCACACCCTCCCACAATTCCACCCCACTGCTGTGGCTCTTATGCCGAGTCTCAAATCTCTGGTTTAGTTGCATACCAGAAAGTTTGTTGTCATGAAAGTCACTTCATCTCTGTAGCTGCTGGGCCTGCCCTTCCTCAGTATTTGCCTCTGGCAAATAGGCTAATTTCTTGTTGCTATGTGAATCTTGCCCCTACCAGTTTGCTGTCTTCTCTGCACTCCCTATTCATATTTTTGTCCTGTGTGCCAGTATAGAAAGTAAGTTAAGTTATAGCTTCAAGTATGCTTAATATCGTATGTTAATTTGTTCTGAAATGCACTGGTGCTCAGAGCAGAGTGAACAGCACATTTAATCAACTTGTTTTTACAAATAACAGTCTATGGGCATATTTTATCATCATATTGCAAGATTAAGATGATTACTTTAAAGATTGGGAGATAAAACTACTCTATTTGAAGCAAATGCTTATTTTCCATTTGAATCAAATGATTATTCATATTTAATGTTCAATCCTGAGCTATGATGAAAACTTGAAACCTTTAGAGTCTTATTTGATTTCTTTTGAAAGGAAGGAACCAAAGACAGGCAGCATTTTCTGTTTGTGTCTTCATGACAACACTAAGTGTTTTCTACTCTTTAAATACCATGATTGCAAAACAAATTTTGAGCTTCCATTATAACATTTGGAGTAAAGGATATCATAACAGATAATGTGAACAGTTTTATTTTCAAGACAGATAAAATACAATTCAGGCAAGAAAATCAGTAGTGATTTTCACACTGACACAAAAAGAGATTGGTCCAAAATCTCAAGAATAAAAATAAATGATTGGTGGGATTTGCATATACAGTTAAAGCTATGCCCTCTAGATCAATTTCCAACATTTTAGTTCAAAGAATTTTGTTCACTTTAAAAATGCTGCAATGGTAAAGATTTTGTGTAGAATACTGGCTTATATAAAGTGGGAAATGACTCTAAGTAGGAATATATCTATGATCAATTTAGCTATGTCACGTATACAGATTTTAGAGAGAAAAAATGGCCGTACTTACTCATGGACCTATAGTTTTGCTGTTTTTTATAATGTCTTTTAATGTCTTATAATGTTTTTTATAATGTCTAAAATGTCTTGCCTGTGAACTTATAGAAGAGAGATGAATGAAAACAAGGATACAATTCCAAGATGGCAGACTTCTAAAATCGCAAGCTTGCCTTCTCCCCAAAGGCAAAACCAAGAAAAGATCTATTTGGCAATTACAACCTTTATAAAGGATCAACATCTCCACAGAGACAGGACACATGCCTTCATAATCATAGAAGAAGCTGATCTGTCTTGACACCGAACTACTTTGTCAGACAATCTGGTCCAAAGGGCGAGACCAGCAAAACCAACAATTTCCTGGAGCTAAAGGGCCATCAACAAGTGCTCTCATTCCTGGGAATCTGCTTTTGGTCACTGAGTCTGGAGTCTTGACATGAGTTGGAAAGAGGAATAGTCCTTGTGGAAAGAGGACTGGTCCTTATAAACTGAGACACAGCTTCCTCAGGCCAGTCTGAGAAAGCCCCTGGAGAAAGCAACCACCCTCTGTCCTCTCTGCTTCTAGCACATTGATGCAGAACTCTTAGTGCTCACAGCTAACTTTTCTCAAGCTTCAGAGGTAGATAACCTGGTCAACCAGCACTGGAGCAGATAGTTGAGTATTTCCTGGAAAGGAACATTCCTTTCTATTCCTCTCACAGGGAAAATAATTCTAAGAGTTCCATCAAAACTGTAGCTCCCACCAGTCTGTGAATACAATAAAATAGCTTCCTATCTCCTTGGTACCTCCTGAAATTGCACCCCCAGTCCACAGGGCTTGTTTACTGGCCCCTGTTGAGACTCACACACCTATGGAGGACTGAGGGACTTTCAGAAGGGAGGATATGCCATTAAAACAGCTCCTAGCAATCTTTCTTCCGTGGACCACGTTGAGACTGTGGCCTGTTTGCTGATTGGGCTCGCAACTCTTGGGATTTGTTGCTGTGCCTGTGAATCTGGGGTAAACCTCATCATTCCCTAAGCTAACTCCTACCCTGTAAGTTGGACTCTAGGCCTCAATACAGGGTTCACCTAAGAGCTTTAACAAATCTGATGAATGTTGTGATCACACAACTGAAGGAAGTCGAGCTTTGCAGACCAACATCAGTTCTGTTCTGTGCAACTTGATGCCCTAGCAGAAGGCCTTCACATCAGGGAAGCGTAACCCAAATGAATAAACACAGAATACCAAACAGATCAAAGAAGCAGATAAATATATGTGAAATGATGGAACAAAACAAAACCCTAGAGGAAAATCTGAATGCAACAAACTTACATAAACTACCTGATGAAAACTTTAAAGCAACACTTTTAATGTTACTCATTGAAATAAGGAAAACAATGGAGGAACAAAAGGAGAACTACAACAAAGATAAAGAAAATATGAGGCAGTTTCAAACAGAATTCATGGAGCTAAAGAGCACAAAAGAGAGGGTCGACAGGAATTCAGGATGAAGCCTACAATAGATTCACTGAGCTAGAAGATAGGGCCATGGAATGCACTAAAGTAAACCAGAAAAGAGAAAATAATAATTATAATGAAAACAACAAAATCTCAAACACAATATTGTAAGTCAAAGTAAGATGTCCAATTTAGTGAACAGTAGTCATATGAATCAATTTGGGGATTTATATTCATCAACTCCACAAGAATTCTGTTGATATAATTTCTTTGTAAGGAGTTCAAGGTCTCTGAGAGATTAACACATATCTACAGGTGAATACACTACAGACCTAAGATAACTATAGATTAAATTACAATAAGACTTCTGTTTCCATAACCATTAATGAAGCAAAATAGAGGGGCGACTTGTATTTAAACTTTCATTAGTAGGTTGATTCATTCATAGTTCAATGGTTCATATAAAAAAAAGATTTGCTTTTAATATATGCATACACACATACATTTTATAAAACCTCAAAATCACAAATAAGAAAACAGAAAATGAAGGGTATAAAAAACATGTATTTGTCATGAATTAACTATTCAAGGGAAACCTCAAACAATAATGAGCAAGATATTTTAATGGTTTCTTGCATTTTTCCACATTTTGGCCTGTGAAGACAATTTCTACTTCAGACAAGCACAAAATGGTATAGGAATATTGTAAATTGGTTTTTAGCAGAGAAAATTGCGCTGATGCCCTACAGGATCATTTCTCTTGCAATTTCATGCACAGTGCCTAGAGCCTGATCAACCTAAACTCACAACAATTCCCTTCTCTTCTTAAGTCTCTTTTACCTTTTCCTTATTTTAAAATAGACATGGTTTAATTACTTTGACAGGCAACTAACATGCTACCAACCTAATGTTTTTTTTCTAGACTGCTGAAAAGCTCTATTCACTGGAAAGCATTCAATATACCTTCACTTCATCCCGAGTATAACAAGATTGTACTCAGATCAAAAGCTGTAACACTATTGGACTGATTTCAAGAACACAGATAAGATGTCCCTCATCATATCCCTCCTTTGACATAAACAATATTTCATCCATCCACAAAGGTGCCTTTGTGAGAACTTTTGGAATCTAGCACAATATGCCAAAGGATATCTCCAAGGGTATTTTGGGGAGAGTTTTGCCTATTCACATGAAGAATCATAGACAAGTAAACCTTTGGGACACCACCATAAATGTATTATGTTCATGAATGGTATTAACAGATTATTTAGGGCATCCAGGAATTTGAAATTATGGTCCTCAGAATCACTAGATAAGTTGTCTATACAGCATAAATGGCAACATAATGCTTAGGAGCAATCTACATGAAAACAAAGCATTGCCCACATTCCTAGTCAGCAGAACTGTGGATCAGAGACTCTGACTTGCTAATGTGCTTCAGCATTTATTATCCAGACTCCAACTTATAAAAATATAATCAAAACCTGTTGCCTCTTTATGTATAGTGATGCTGATTATAAGTTTAACAAGTTACTGATTCCTTTATATTTTAATAGCAAGGAAACATTTTTTAACATTTCTGATAAGATATAAAAAGTCAAAAGAAATTAATAAAGCAAATTTAATTGTATAGGTATTGGAAATTAAAATAACAACTATTTCATACCAATAGTATCAATATTAATTGAAGAAAAATGTCTTTGACATGACAAGAAATATGAACCAATAAAACAAATTGTAGAAGATATTTTTAACTATAGTGAAAATATGATTTAAGCAGAGATGGTGTAAGTTTCCATTAGAACCCATCAATAATCAGAAAATATTAAAGTTTGTGAGAAAGTGACTGTTTTGTGTTTTGTACATCTATTTCTTCTTTAGGGTTGACCATAAATTTGGGAGCGTTACTACGTAGGTTCAAGTTTTTCATAGAAATGAAACATTTAAGGACTTTCTAGCTAATATGGGAGACCCTATCTTTCAGCACCTGCATTGTCTGCTTTTCACATTTTAAAAGAAGAATATTTTGAAAAACAATTAGGGGTTTAAATTATAGCTGTCACTTAACTAGATAATTCCGGGGGTGGGGGGGGGATCCTTGCACCCTTGGATTTCTGGAATTGAGTCTGTGAAAATAATAACAGCCTAACTCTACAAACACCCCTGTCAACAGTATAGCCTAGATTGTACATTTTCCCCTGAAGGGCCTGCGAGTTATATTCACTCCCTTGTAATGATGTCATGGTAGATTTGCAAAGTTTAATTTTGTGAAATTAATTTATCCATTTTGAAATTCTCAGGCAGACATCCGACACTGAGAAAATTGTTCATGATTAATTTAACCAAGTTTTTCAAACCCCTTGTCTTAGTCCTTCCATCTAACAAACACATGTATTCATAGTCAATCAAAATTCACCAACATGTGCAGACAGTATACTTAGTCACCAGTGAGAAAACATGACCAAGAACTGAAATCTCACTCAGGATGCTTCGTCCCTTTGAAAAGTTTATGTCCATATTACTTTGGATACTACATCTCAATTTTGCACTTTAGAATGAAAAAACCCATGTTTAATTCCAGTATCCCCATCATCCATGTTGTTGAAGATAAATTCGTGCCCTAGTGAGAGAACCAAGTTAGTGCTCAGTTTGTAAGGATTCTTCAGGAGAAATAAAAGTGGAGTTCAAAAATTTTTAATACTGAATATTATTTACATAAGATAAATACATATATATGTATACACATATACATTGTCATTTTTTCTTATAAACACAGTAAGCTAATATCTGAAGTTTCTGTTTTGTGCCTTGTACCTTTGTCCTCAGAGAACCCTTTACCTGTGCTTGATAGGTGTAATTTTTGCCAGATCTGGTCTGTGTCCATTTTTTTCAAATAAACTCCATATTCTACCCTCTTTTGTAGTTGTGTTAACTGTCACCACTCTTACAACAGTCTTTTTCACACAGCAGCCAATTCACTTCTCAGCTTCTGGTGAAGTATTACAAAGGAATTAATTTTATTCATAAGCAATAATTATCATTCAAGTGTTTCACTCTCATATTTTCATGTGTAGTGTTATTTGATCACATACATGAGTTAACAACACACTGTTATCATCATTTTGGGCATCACTATGTCTCTTGTATGCATTCTGTCTGCCTACCCAGTTATCGATCTTTGTCATCCCTTTCCCCATTCCCATGTCTCCCAGAACAATGAATCTATGCTTGATAGATGCTCTTGGATATAACCATATTTCTATTAAATACAGAATGCTAATTTGTGTACATAATTATTTAATTTTCATATTAGCTGCATCTATTTTTCTTCACTTCTTTCCACATAAACTTTTTCAGCACTACACTTTTCAAACTCTATTGCTGTATTTCTAGTTTTCTCTCTTCAACTACTACATAGCATTCCACAGTATCCATCAATTATATTTTAATTATTTAATCTACTCAGGGTAGATACAAAGGTGACCCTCATTCTCCATGGAATACTCACATCATTTTCACATCACCCTTGCACAAGACTTCTAATAGACCTACTCAGATTCTTTTTCTAGAATAGACTCCCAAAAATGGGAATACCAACAGCATACACAACTTAAGCTTAGATTGCTTTCCAGAATTGGAACACAGTTTTCCTTCCTGCCAGTGATATCTGAGATTCTCATCTCAGCTGTCCTTGTGTGCACCCTTCTCAGCTTTCGTTATATCAATATATTTAGGAAGTCCTGAAATGCAAGATGATTTATAATATATGGCAAATATTGGGGAAATTATCAAACTTGTCTGTAAAAGATCTGAGTCATAGTCAATGATCTCCACTGGATCCTAATCAGTTTATGTGCCAACATACTCCACTGCTCTGAGGCCAAACCTCATTGTCAAAATAAGACTCATCCCATGTCAAGGGTGGCTCTAAGGATTGAGATCACAGATGAAGAGCAATTATCCTGGCTCCTTACTATGGCCAACAACTGACTGAAGGCTTGACTAGGACACAGGACATTCCATCATTTTTTATGGCAAACCTGTGAAACACCTCCAAGAGAAAAAGGTTTCACTGCCCAGCCCTGAGGGTTGCAGTGGCTTCCTGACCTCTGCTTTTGAACTGACATTGCAGCTCTTCTTGACTCAGCAGGCAGCTAGTTTCTAAGGATGTATGTGAGCTCATCTTCAGCACAACAGGGGTACAAGGCCACTTTTACTCTGTGAGGGATTTCTCTAGCCAGAAAGCTGTGCTTCACAGTCGACCATTAGTCAAGTTATTTTGAGGGTTGCATCACAGCCTCTTGGCTCCCCCTCTCGATCTCTCTTTCCCTCTTAGGTGTTTCTTTGTATACTCCTAACTGTATCTCGACATCAGTTTCCCTAGAACATATTGCAGGCTCAATCTATGTGAGCTGTTATTTTCTAATTAAAGTGCTGTTTTAAACCTGAGAAGATATGCAATTCATTGATGACATGTCTCACACTCCAGTCACACTCAAACACACAGACTCATATCACACTCAGTTACTTTTTTGTTCCACCTGTGTGGGTCATGAAGCAGTTATCAGTGAAATAGAAATGACTATTATGTTGTGCATTTTCAAGCAAAGTATTCCAAAGTATTATTTGTTTCCTTTGTTGATATGGTGTTATTTGCCTGTTGATTTTCCCTTAGCAATTCTTACAGTGGAGCTAATGATCCCTAGCTCACTCCCTTGTCTCTAAGTTAGCTCTGAACAAAATTAAACCGTTGTTTCAAATTAAATGCTTGTCCAATGAACATGACAAAGAAAATGAAGATTGCATCACACTGGTAACCAACATTGTGCTGAGGAACAGCTAACATCCCTTTACATGAACCATGCTGAAGAAGTCTCCTTTCCTGTGTAGTAACAGAACATGGATCAGAGAAGCAAATGATTAAATAGCCATAGAACTTCTCCACAATGAAAATAACAGGAATATCAAAATAATCCTCTTGAAAGAAAGAGATGAGAAAATAGTAGGCTGTATTTTTCCCACTTGTACACAATTCTAAAACGTTCAAATTAATGTTATAATGAAAGAAATCACCTATGATTACATGGATATGAAGGGAGAAATGAGAGGCAACAGTTATAAAGAGGAATAAGGATACTTTGGTGTTGATAGATATGTTTATTATCTTGACCCTGAAGATGGTTTCATAGGTCTATGAATATATCAAAATGCATCAAAGTGCACAACTAAAAAGTTTTCTACAATGTATGTCAATAATATTTCAATAAAGCTGTTTTGGAACGGCGTCGATTGCAAAATGATACATGTCTGAGAGTGAAAAAACTTTAGACAAATAGTTGGAGCAATAGTAGTGTCATACGATAATCATGGGGACAGGGATAAGAGGCTGCTGAGAGGACTCAAGCTTGCATTTGACCTTGAAGGAGGAAGGATGTGGTCAAACAGACAAGAAAAGGGAGGGTATTGTAGCTGATGGATATGGTATCTGGGAAGGATAATCACATGAGTAGCCTATGGACGTTGGGAAGCTGTGTGGATCTGGAGAGAGTAAATAGAAGATCTGAATAATATGAATTCTTAGGTATCAGACTAAGAAGTCTATACTTGTGACAAATTGTGACACAGAAAGAACATTGGTAGACTGCATCCCATTGGGAATTCAGGCACTTCAGTTGTTTTCATGGAACTAACCCTAACTCACAGGAGTAAACTTGAGAGTCATGATTACTTCTGGAAAATAAAATTCTAAACAATGTTTTGGGATCTCATATTGTCACAAAATTTAGAGAATATGCAATCTCCACTATTTTGAACTGTGTTAAATAAAGAAGAAGCATCTGAAAAATGGAGAGTTTTTGAACTGATTCTATGTTCATTTAATCAAATGTTTCTCTGAAGGAAACATGTGCAGAGCTCTGGATGGTTGATAATATGGTCAGTACCTGTGTGGAATGGACCTGAGATGGTAACTGACTCAGACACCAGTTTCAGCATGTTTGTGAACATGCCCTAATTATCTCTATTTCCCTGTAGCATCAACTAGTTCTTGAGTGTGACACATAGTACCTCAATAATTGTGAAACCTTTTATAAATATTGGCATTTTAAAATCATGTGATTTAATATTTGGCGTGTTATAATTGTAATCATCCTTTATATGCCAAAATAAGAAAACACAAAGGTTATTTGTGATGTTTTCTTCATCACAAGGGGTTTCACATATTATTATTACTGCCCTGTCATTGAGCAAAAACGGCTTCTGATACAAAATAATTGAAATAATATTAGTTTAAATATGGAATATCGACATTAACCCAAAAGATTCAAACAAGGTTTTGGAAGAAAAGAAAAAGAATATGAGGAACAGAGACAACTGCAGAAATTTCTTAGCAAGATGGACTCAGTATGAGTTCTGATTACCAAAATCTAGTTTTACTTCTGCAGAACTGACTTTCAGTTGAACAGAAAATCTTGTCCAAGTGCTTATGAATGAACCATGCTTCTCTTTTTCCTCCATAGGTCATTAAGGGCAAAGTAACTCTTCTATCATTTCTCTCCTCCTAGGCTAATGCCATTGTAATTTCTCTTATTCTGTCCTACATAAAAATTCTAAATAATTTCCTGCAAAACAAAAGTCCTCAATTTTTTTTTAATCTCAAAAACATGAATTTTGGGGCTATCTACTGTAAAAATAAGAACAAAGAATAGAGACTGATAACTGGAAATGTAATTTAGTCTCAAGAGTTCAGATGACCTCATCGACCTTGAAAAGAATGAGAGCTTAGGCTGAATTATAACAACCCAATTAATCTCTGTGAACCTATTATCCACTGTCTGTTTAATGCTTCTACTTCCACTTTTTCACTTATAATATATATATGACCCTTTCTGATAGGAGAGATTTTTGCCTGCATTTCAATAAAGTAATTTGGTCGGTGGATTTGAATTTTGTAGATAGCTCAGTAGAGTATTAACTGTTGCTGCTTCTTATTATTTTACATGCTGGAGCACTCTATATTTGTCCAACTGACTCCTTGTTTCCTGACTCTTTAACAGCTCTTTCTAACTGTGGTCCAGTTGAGACAAATGTATTTCGCCGCTACTTCCAGAAGAACATGATACTGGTTTGAGCATAGAATACTTTTTAAGCGTTTTGACTGAAAAGAGTAAAAACTCATGTATATTTTCTGAACCTCTAAATGGAAAAGAAATTCAGACTTTTTGGCAATTCCAGACCACTATCCTGATAATGACGGCGTGATTAGAATTATCTTACGGGAAAGTGCCAGGGTACGGTTGCTGGTACATAATTGTTCAGCAAATGTGGGTCCTTGTTATATTTAACCCCACCTCTGATTTTGTCTCGAATGGAATCTTTGGACTGTGTCTTCTTTGCAAAAACAAACAAAAACACTAATGAAGGTGCATCCTGGTGACTCCGACATTAAACTGTGATTTCAGCGTAGTCCACGTAAAGGCCAAGGACCCAGACTCTTGACCTGGGACCAGGGGAAACTACTACCAACATGAACAATTAAAAAAATAAATACTTTTTAAAAAATAAAACGGTAATGAATATATATATATATATATATCATAGACTGTAGAGATATTCTCTAATTTTCATGTTTTTAAATTCTGTTAGATACTATTAGGTTCTATTACCTAAGAGAATTTGTTCACTACATCTCAGGGGTCTATTAAAGAACAACACACCCTATAGTGTACATGTTTATATTCACACTGAAAACACTATTTCTTAACTGCATTTTTTGTATATCTTTGACTTTATTTCTTAATTTTGTAAGTTTGTTAAATATTGGTATTAAATTATTTTTCTTTTGTCTTCTGGCTACAGGGGAAGGTAACAGAGAATAGCCATCTAGGGAATTTTCTATTCTGAATGTGCCAACGGTTGACTGATGTCCTTAACACACGTTAGAAAGATACAAAGTATGGAACAAATTAGCCTTCATAATAAAGGAAGTCTTCAAAGAAAGGAAACAAGAGCATAGATCACTTTTCAGAAGACTTTATTCAAAGAACCAGAAAGTGCCAGACTCCACGGCAGGCATCGAGTCCGGACAATGATAAAACTCCATCCCTGCTCCAAGTGTTTCAGTGTCTGGGTCTTAGTCACAGTTTGCTGGCCACAGGCTGCACCTGTCCCTGCACATGGCATCGGATCACACCACTGTGGAGAGAAGTTTGCTCTCCTTCTTCTTCAGTTTTAGGCACTACTGTCTGTTTTCAGCTCTTCCAAATGGACCACAGACACTTTGGGATATGAAATAAAGCTTAATAGTAGGTTTAAAAAAATCACAGAGTGAGCTCAGTACATGGTAGAATAGAAACTTCATTTCCCCCATGGAAACACCGATTTAAAAACAATCTACAGAACAATGTACTTTTGTGAGAAATGCAGAAACAGTTAAGCAAAGCAGCATCCAAGATAAGGGCAAGCCAAGAAGAGTCACATCAGGGTGGTAAGGAAGTTTTTTGCATTTGCCCCCCCACTGTCTCCCTCTCTCCTTGGCATAGTCCAACACAGCTAGGGAAAAAAATCACAACCCCTGGCTTCTCTCTCAGGAGGGAAAAAGAATGACACATGCATCCAAGTTCTGACTTTTTGCTGGGCTTCCTACAGGATTGGTCTTCTCTCCTGGCTCAGGGCACTGAAAAAAATAGTTGTAAAAACAAAAATAAGTGAAACATTTTATTTATTTATTTAATTTAAAAAAATGTTAAAAAAAATGCAGGCAAAAATGAAGGCAAGTAGGTAGACAAGAAGGAAGAGAGAGGAGGAAGAAGAAATATCATTTTTTATTATTCGACTGTTCATACAGGTTGCTTGGCCTGCAGGCCTGGGACTTGAACCCAGCGGTACTTGCCTTGCTCCTTTGGAGGCAACTGACCAAACCATTGCTCCACCATGGCCCACCAAGTGACCCCATTTTAAAAGAAGATTCATGTTGTCATTCTACCTGAAACTATGCACCCCAAATTATACTTCTTTATTCCCAAATAAGCATTTGATTGCCTCTTATTTCTGCTTTTTATTTTTAGGTTAACAGCAGTGCACTTTGGATGCCAGTTGGAGGCAGTGAGAACAAAGGCAGGTGATTGTCGTGTTACCAAACCCAAGAAACTGTAGACTTGGTTAAATAAACCGGTTCCCAAAAGAAAGACACTGAATGACTCCACCTATGTGAAGTATCAGAGTACTCATACTCAGGAAGCAGAATGGTGGATATCAGGAACTGGGACAAGAGGGAAATGAGAGCTGTTCAGTGGTAATCTGATATCAGTCTCTAGTGAATTTTTTGTTTACAACAGCAATGTGAATATGTAAGCCAGTTTGGCAATGAGAAGCAGAGACAAGGGAGTCCGATGGGCTCTTAAGTGAGATTTTATTGTCCCATGTGCAGCTGGGAAAGCCCCTCTCTGAGAAGAGACAGAAAAGAGCAATTTGAGGGAAGCTGTGAGAGAGAGGCTTTTAAGGGAGTAGTCACTGAATAGTACAGAAGCGGGCTAGAGGTGGAATTCTGATAAAGCCATCTGACTGAGTTGTTGATTTAGGGGTGGAAGTTGATGGGCTGGAATGTTAGGCAATTGTGGAGGGGTGGGGATGGAGTCCTTGAGTTTGGTAAATAAGAGGGGGTTTGAAGAGCATCTGATCTTGCTTCAGACTGCAAAATGTTCCTTTTCTTAGGCTTATCTGGAAAGTGACAACTTTCAGTTTTTTGTTTTCTTTTGTCTCCTGTATCAGAATATAATTTACTGACCACTTAAAAAATGGTTACATTGGTGGATTTGATGTTATGCAACTCTCTCCGTGGTTATATTTTTAGCTATATTGCATTGTATATTTTATGTATTTTGATTCTGGTAAGAAGACAAAAGAAATCTAACAATAACATATTCAGTCTAGAAACAATTCATCTAATGATCTATTAAAGGATAAAAAATATACCTAATAGTTCTCTTTGACTCAAGATGACAGATCTTTCTACAGTGTACTTGCTCCTCTCTATTGGAGTTATTTGATGTAGTACATCCCATCTTCTCTCATCAGTGAAGTCTCCAAGTCATCAAAAAAGACTGCTAAGTTTTCCCAGTACAAGAGATCTTTTCTTAACATTTATCCATCTATAAAAAACATCTAGAAGTTTTCTATTATTTGTGGTATAATTGGAGGAAGAACTCAAAATCAAATTCAATGTGCCTCTAAGCTTTGATTTCCAAAAACGTCTCTCTACAGGAAGACTGAACAGGCACCTACCTTGTCTGACAAGGACTTTATACATCCTTGCCTATATTCGCCACAACTGCCAGCTCTAGGAAATAGTGTCAAAAGATGAAGGATTAGCTGAGGCTAACAGATGTTTGGGTTGCCTACCAATATCCTTCTCCTACTCCCTAAATTTGCCCAACAGCTCTTAGCCTTATGGTCATCTCACAGGCATCCACTCTGCAGCAGATTGTGCCAGGAAATTACATATGCTTCTCCATAGCCATTACCATAAACCAAATCCTATGTCCTTATTTTTACAAATGAGAAATGCTTGGATTAAATAATAAGGTCAATGACTAGAATCACGGTGGTGGTTGGCAGGCAGATCATGTTTCTACCCACGAATTCCTGTAACTCTGAAGTCCACAAATAGAATGATCTAGAAACTACCTGGTTCACTCAACCATATGGTTTGATGTAGCAAAGGGAAACACCTTGTCATATGGAATTATGTGTGTCCCTCAGGCAGGATTGTATTCTGGGAAACTCAGGTTTTAGCCCCTGCAATGAGCTGGAGTGGGTGTTGGGGTACTCAGAATCACTAACAGGAGGTAGAGAAGAGTTTCAAGCACTTCCTTCCCAGGACTATTCCAGATGACCTGCTCAAAAAAGTAGGATAAGTTTTCAGATGAGTTAACCCATTTTAAGAGGCAATTAAAAAATCATTCCTGAACATTTCTGATATGAACATGGGATGATATTTCATCTGAGGCAAAAATCCTAAATGTAAAAACCTCATTCTGTTCTTTAATGTATCATCTACTCCTTGGGCAATAATAAAGAGAAGTTGTTATAGTTAAGAAATTATAAGTTTTGAGTCTTTAGTGTCACATTTTCTACGTATATATTTTCTATGCTTCAGGATAAATGCTTTAAAATTCCCCAGTTTTATTTCTTGTCAATTATTTTCCAAGTTGAGTAGATTGTTGTATGACTGGTTACTTTCTCATTTTGCCACATTGTCAGCTGTGGAAAAGAAAAAAAGAAAAAAATCCCTTATTATTGCTGTACTATTGTAGCTAAGAAAACTTGTAAAAAAATTAAAAGACACCCACGCAGAGAGCACAGGATATGTAAGATTCAAAGTAAATCACTGCCAGGGTGCATTGAAATTTTAATGGAAATGTAGACCTGGCTTCTACTGAACTTTCTATGAACTTGCAGACATTCCTTATGTTGGAGAATAAGCATCGCACTATGGGATGGACACGAAACACCGCCCCAGGTCAGATACAGCCTGCAGACCTGATGGATTTTAGGTGCACTATGTGACCAAGTTGTCCACATTTTTTTGTGCTCATCTGCTCATGACAGTACCCCCAGGCCAACTTCACGCACATCAATTAACCACCTGGGCTCTGCAGCTAAGACCCTAAGGTACCTACCTGTGCACCTACCACAAAATCAGATGCCTCAGTCAGGGCATTTTGCTCCAAAGTTCTGAGTTTCATTCTGCCTGCCTCAGAGGCTGTAAGGAGACAAGGAAATCAGATAGTATAGCATAATGACTGTAGTTAGCACTGCTGTGCGGTACACATGAAAGAGGTTAAGAGAATGGATCCTAATAGTTGTTCAGAAGGGAAAAAAATAATTTTTTAATAATTATATGAAATAATGAAAATCAGTGAAACTTACCATGGTATTCATTTTGCAATATGTAAGTCGTCATTATGCCATGCACCTTACACTTATATAGGGCTGCATGCTATTTACATCTCAATAAAATTGAAAGAAAGCAATACAATGTGTTTTAAACAGAAAATAAGGCTGCAGTTGTTGGCCATTAACATGTGCACAGAACACTGGAAATGAGGACAGCATAAATGGAGTCTCAGCGTGGGTTTCTTAGACTCTACTGTCACTCAGGCTTGTTCTTTCTACACAAACAGCCCAAAGCAAGGACCCTTTGGCAGTCTCAGCCTCGCACACATTATCAATGAGCTCGTATCCATACAGATTCTGGCAAACTACTCCTTGGGCTTATGGTTACAAAGCAGCACTGTGAGTCAGCTTCCCTCAGGGACTAACCCCTCAGCCCACAGAGCAGCTCTCACCCAAATGCTCAATGTGGTTTCCAGTCTTGTGACCTGGAAACCTAGGCCTGTATGTCTTGGCTGCTTCATGGATCTCCCTCCTCTGGTCTTGCCTGTACCCTACAATTCTTCATACTTACTGTTACCACAGGTATTTTTCCAAAGTAGGTCTGATCTGAACAGTCCTCTAATGAGAAATTTCCATAATGTTCTATTCTCTATGAAGACCCAATCTCCCAGCAAGGCCTCAAGACTCTGTGCTGCTGGGTCAATCCTCTTCTAACTTCTCCCTGATTTCTAAAAATGCTCTTGACCACCACCTCTCTGAAACTATGAACATGGTTTTGTCATCTAGAATCATCCACACACGAAACTGCCTTTGCAGTCCCCATGTCTCATGTTCAAAAGAATTCACACTTGCTTCCATGTTCGGTGGTTGCTGACAGGATGTGGCAAGCTGGTACTGACCCAGACAGTGGTTTGCAATATCTCAGTGAACACCACCTCCAACGGCAGGAGGAGAAACACAAGAGGAACCAAGATAAGCTTGCAACATGAGGAAATGTAGCTACACCAGGCTACAGATAAGCCAGGAACCAGGAAGTTCACCTCAGTAACAACCCATGTCAATCAACTTCAAGGTCAACCAGACCCATCTAATCGGAGACTAACAAGCCAACCTAATGCCCTCCCTTTCCATCCCACCTACTCGCATTTAAGCACCCTGCCCCTAGAGCAGCCAAACTGTGTCTCTTGGTTGGGCTCCATTTTCTCTCTGCTCCTGACTAATAAACCCCAAGTTCTGCCAGCTCTCTTGAGCGACCCTGAACTCACAGTTGCTCTTTCGAAATCCTTACTAATTTTTGTAAAGTCTTGCATTTTGTCTTCGTTGTCTACGCAGTCCTCATCACTGAGTCCCTTCTTCCTTGACAGAACTTGAAGTCTGCTTGAGGACCCTATGTAACTGGTCTCTAACTTACAAAACCTTTCCATGTCCAGGCAGATCCATTTTTGTTAGCTTGTTTTTATATAATTAATGGCTTGCCAGTGCTTAGTATAACCTTAGCATTAAAAAATGATGCATTAAATGAACAAATGAATGTTTGCCCTGCCTTGTTCTAGAAAAAGCCAGTAACTGTAAAAGTGACATCAAGATTTAAAAAATATTCACTCAGATAATTTCACAATTTCTTTCAGTGAAGTGCTTTGATAAACATTAAACATAAATAACCAGTTCTTATTTGGGATCTAGCGACTGAGTAAGCTACTAAAGGAATATGGGAATTGAAAAATAATGAGGTGCATTACTGAGGGAACTAGCTTTTTTCTATTACTGGTTACTTGAAAATTTGTTTTCCCTCTTGTTTAAATAGAAGTCATTCACACTGATTTCTCCAAGTTTGAATTCAGTCCTCCTTATAGTAATTTGTATATTGGAATTTCAGCATCAAAAAATCCAGTGTAGACTTCTTCAGCTGGAAATGTGCTTTATTTGGATGCATAATATTTAAAAAATGATCAGACATTAAAATCAGATGAATCTGCAGGAAAATTAAGCTCTTCAATTTCTTTAAAAAGAAAGGTTGGCCTGGCTGCACACCTGGGCTTGGAGTAGGGAGTCTTTTGATTATGTGTTTGTAGCTTTGTAAGCCCCATGGCTCCTTCATATTGACTTACATACTGTGTGTCTCCTTGACTGTTTCAAATGGGACACTTGGATTCTTCAACAGAGTCTGAGAAAAAATTCAACAAAGGCTCATGTGGATGGTTTGGGGAAATTAATTAAATAGAAAGACAGACATGAGAAGGGGATCTTGCGGGCAGTAAAGCTGCAGCCTTTGCTGGCTGGAGTAGAGTCATATGTCTTAACAGAGACTCTTCCAGGCATGTATCCATAATAGTTGTTTTTCTTCTCAACTCTGCTTCATTGCTACTATTAGGATTAGGAGGGTGACTAGCATGTTCTGTCTTCCCATCCTCCCTCTTGTGCTTTTCATTTAATTTGTTTCTTCACTGTGTTAGCTGTCCTTCATCATTCTGGTTCATCATTCTGGTTCCCCAAAGAGAAACACTTTTCAGTCTGATGTTCTCAAAAGAGAAGAATGACAGATAAGAATACTGTGAAACCAACTTTAAAGGCTAAGATTTTCCTGGCTGGTTAAACATGGGCCAACACCAGTTCTGAAAGGCCAACTTTACTGAGAGAAGTTTATAGATCTATTTCAGCAGGGGCTTGTTTTTCCATCAACTCTAAAAAAGATAAAAAAATAAACTCTATAGTATAATGGAGAGATTAAATGAGACAATGAATGTAAAAGTACTTTATAAAATATAAGCCATACAGAAGTCAAGATCTAGAAATAAACATATATAATACCCTGCCTCATACTATGTGTAAGATATACTTATCTCTGTATGATGTCCATATGGACTTCTTCAAGCCTTCCACTTTGTGGATTATTTCAAACTCAAGTCAGTAGAGGTCCTTCAGTTTCAGGAAAAGCTTTCACCCCTCCTTTAACTTTCTAGTACAATGAAAATTAGGGCTATTAATCGGAATTGGAATTTTAACCAGAAATAATCTTTCTATTGAAGAATCCTATCTATATGACAGGACAAACATCTAATTACAGAGTATCTCGTCTCATCTTTTCTTTATCATGGGAGTCCCCCTCCTTTTTCCTTGAAACCCTAGTCCCCTGTCCCATTCCTCAGCCCAGGATTTTGCCTCTTTATACTTTATAATTAACATCTATGTAGAATCTACATATGTAGGCAATTAAATCTGGCCTTTTCACATTTTAATTAATCTGATGTTCATTTTACTCTTCAACTAACCTGAGAAGAACTCAGAGAAGTAAGAATTTCCTTTCTATATCTATATCTCAAAACTCATCACACCAATTTCATTATTTTGCTTGTGGATATCCAATTTTCTCTGCACTGTTTGTGGAAAGAACTGTCCTTTCCCCATCAAATTAATATGAAATTTCGGTAGACATCAATTACCTCAAAAGATGGAAGCTACACTTCCTGATTTTAAAATTTACTACAAAATTACAGGAATCAAAACAGTGTGGTACTTTTATTAAAAAATAGAGAGTGTTTAAATAGAGCAGAGAGCCCAGAAACACTCACATATATGGTCAAATGATTTTCAGTAGGGTGCCAGTTGTTTGTCAAAATTCACTTATGCAACGATTGTGCTTATGACAGTTTTAAACTTCCCTAATGACCCTCTTGGGACAGCTGCAGCTCTCTTTCTCCTTAAACTTGCATCTCTCAAATAGTTACTTGTGATAATGTCCTCAGTGATGAATTGGGCTTCTTCCTGGTGTAAGAAACAGTGAAAATAGTCGAGATAGGGACACAGGGGTGCAGATTTAGATCAGGGATCAGCAACTATGGTCATGGACTCAGTGTGAATCACAGCTTGTTTTAATAAATAGCAAAGTCATATTCACATTTATGCAATATGTGTGACTGCTTTTGTTCTACAAGGGCACAGCTGATTAGTCACGACAGAGACTATATGATCCACAAAGTCTAAATATTTGTTATTTGATTCTACAGAAAATGTTTGCTGGCTTCTAATCTATAGGTTAGAAAAATGAGATTTCTTAGAACTATTTTTTCAAATGTGGAGGATATCATTATATTCAGGAAAAAGACTATGGTTATTACATCTGGATTTCTTCATCTTGGCTCTCATATTAGTATTTGAGCATACTAAATCTACAATGAAAATGTTCTTTATGTAGATATATGTTTAGGTATATGTGTTTGTGTGTGTGCGTTCGTGTAGATTTATATTCCAAATGATATTTGAGAGTACGTTTCTGTCACTACATAAAATGGATTATGAAACAATCTATTGCTTTTCTCAAAAATCCACCCAAAATATTTTTGTTTAACTTTTCTTTATGTTCTCATATCAAATATATACCTAATTTGTATCTTTACTGTTAATCATTATTCTTCAAAGAATAGGTTTATCTGCACAAGAAACTTTGAATATTACATAGCTAGAGCATGCTTATCACTATTCTAATTTGAGTCTTTCATCCTTATTTGGAGAGTCATACTCCTTGAAGATATGACTGAAATTCATTTAGGAGAACAGTATTCTCTGAGGGGAAGATTAGAAAAAACATGTTCCTTTTTTACTTAGTCATTTTTCCTAGTGGGTACACTGGTGACATGTACTCATGACCTAAAATTCTGATTATAAAAAAGATCTGAAGAGGAATTCTGCTCTATATGACAAACAATTATATCCATATAACTTCATTCCAGAGAATTTCCTAGAAAATATATGGCTACACTTAAAAAGGATATTTAATAACTCACAGTGCTTTAGTTTTAGTCCACTGAAGAATAGGCCTCCCCAAAATGTCCATAGTAGGTCTCTCTAAGATGTTCAAAGTAGATAAGTCACAGCATGCGAATTATTTTGGCTGTGGTCAATGGAGACCTTGCAGTCTTCCAAGAAACTTTTTACGATTCCCTTAAGTACCAGGAAGAATGAAAATTGGGAGCATAACCTAGAGCTAGGATTTTTGCCAAAAGAACTTTTCTGTCATAGAAACCTATCTATATGGTAGGGAAGACATCTAATTGCAGAGCATCTGGATTTCATCAAATGAGTCACCCTCTCCTTATCATGTGAGCTTCCTCTTCTCTCCTTGAAGCCCCAGCCCTGTATTCCATTCCTAATACCAATGTAAGACCATGTATGGAGCCATAAAAATCTCAGTTCTAAGTTAGTGGGGTTTTTTCTTTCCCTGTCATTAAAGTCCACTCTAATTTGCATTTTTTTGTTTGTAAAGAATTTGTACTAATTTTTGTCTGACTTCCTTCACCAACACAATTATTTTGAGATTCATGTGTTTTACCTGAGTGAATTTTATTAATATAGTTCATTTATTTGTGTTGTCTCATAGTATTCTATGGTATGACTGTACCACAATTTGCTTATTTATTCAGGTGTTGAAGTTCATTTTATTATTTCCTGTTTCAGATCAATAGAAATAGAATGTTGCAGATATTTGTGTATAAAGGCTTATATGCATTTAAGCTTTCTGTTCATTTGAGTAAATAAGAGAGAAGGGCTCTATCATCTAGTAGGGAAAGTTTATTAACTTTTGAGAAGCTGAAAACTATTTGCCAAAAATGATTGTACCATGTCACATTTCTTCCAGAAACAGTTGGGAGTTTATCTTTTACTACAAAATTTGGCCTAGTCAATTTTTTACTAATTGTAGGTATTCTGACAGTTATGTCATTATGGGTTTATTTTGCATTTAATTGATGACAAATGATGTTTAATATTGTTAATATGCTTGTTATTATATATTCTTTAATGAAATTTCTGCTCAAATGTTTGCCTATTTTTAATTAAGTTGTCTTCCTTTTTAGTTTTGAGAGTTCTTTATATATTCTTATAGAGGCCTCTTTCAGATATATGATTTGAAAATATTTTCTTTTAGTCTGCGCCTTCCTTTTATATATTCCTAACAGCATATGTTTAAGAGCAAAGTTTTTAATTTTGACAGATGCCAAAGTTGAATTTTTTAAATTTATTTTATTGAGGAAACATTTCATCATAACATTATATATGTTTAAGGGATGCATCATAGTAAGTCCACTTCTAATATAATGTATTAAGTTCATCACTATTTTAAATGGCAAATGCTTTTTAATTTATATCTAGAAAATTTCTATCTAACCCAAAGCTAGAAGGGCTTCTTTTCTAGAAGACTGATAGTGAATTTTTTTTTATTTATGTCTATGGTAATTTTGAGTTATTTTTTGTATATAGCTCAAGGCATGGATCAGTTTATTTATTTTTGCATGTAGATATCTAATTGTTTCAATACAATTTATTGAAGAGTTCTTCCTCCACTAGATTATCTTTCTTTTGTCAAAAATTAATTGTCATTATCTTGTGAATGTAACTGGACTCTATGCTCAGTTTTATTGGTCTACTTGTTTATCTAGATGATAATACCTCTTTACTATAGTGTTATAATTAATCTTGAAATCGGGAGGTTTTAGGTCTCCAACTTTGTTCTTTTTCAAAATTGTTTCTGCTCTTCTGGGCCCTACATGTACATTTTCATCTTGGTTTAGAATCAGCTTTTCACGTTTTATACAAAAACAAAGCAAAATATAGAGATTATGTTGACTCTATAGATCAATTTGAGATTAACTGACAATTTTACAATACTGAATCTTTAAATCTATGAATAAAGGATATGTCTCCATTTATTTAGGTCTTTAATTTTTCTCCATGATGACTTTTCAGTTTTCCAAGTATAGGAGTCTATGACAGATAGATCCCTAAATAAATTTTTTATTTTAATATTTAGGTGTTACTGGTACTAATAATATAGAAAATGGTCAGCACCTTTTTGTGACGTTGAATCTGATAGTAAGTACTTTACACTTTGTGGGCTTCGTGTTGCCATTGTTGCGTTTTTTTTTTCTGTTTTGTAACTTTAAAGACAAAATAATTTTATGAGCTTCCTTCATGAAGACAGAATTTAAAATTAATAAATCTATGGTCTATTTACATAAGAATGTGAAAGCAATTCTTAGCTCACAGGATGGACTGGCTATGGGCCAGATTTGGCACATGAGCCTTAGTTTGCTGACTTAAAGTAGAATATAATTGATTTTTGTGCATTGATCTTATATCATGTAAACCGTTCTAAACTTACTTAGTTCTTGCAGTTTCTTCTTCTTTTCTTTTTTTTTTTTTGGTGGATAGACGTGATGCTGTCCTTGAGTAAACTTTAATTAGGCTTTGACCTGAGTGTCTATCCTCATCAGACCTACATCACTCGTTTGTAACAAACTTGCTAAGTCAGTTTAGAGAGAACCACTGACCCTATGTATCTGGTCACTCTAAATACTTGTGAAATTCCTCATTCCCTCAGGTGATGGCCATACACTCCGATTTTCAACCAGAATCCGATGTCATTGAACCAGAATTCCCACAAACCCATGTTTTTTCTGTCCACTGACTCCCAACCTGCTCCTTTGCTGTAAATCCCCACTTACCTATGTTGTACTTAGTACTTAAGCCCAGTTCTGTATGAGGTCTCAGTTCCTTAATTGCAGTAGTCCTAAACAAATTCTGCTCTCATTTTTTTAATTTCTCTCCATCTCTGGTTTTCATTAACAATACCATCACATTTTCTAATTACAAAGTTATATTATATGCAAAAAAAAAGATCATTTTATTTTTGTTTCCAAACTAGGTACTCTATTTTTCTCTCTTACCCAATTAATATTACAAATTCTTCTACTTTTGTAGAATTCTACAATTTGTGATAATTCACTTTATTTTTATTCAATTAAAAAGTTTCCATTTTCTGTTTTGTTTTGTTTTTAAACACCCATTAACAGGGTTTTTTCTATTGCATGTCTTTTGGAGTTAAAAATTTTAAGCACAATGTTTTATCTAAATGTCTTTTTGGGACCTGATTCCATTAAGTGTGGTTTTTTTTGTTTTTGTTTTTCATGTGGAGAGGTGAATGACATTTGTTTTTGCCTATAATTACCACTTGGATGTAGGGCTATGTGTGTTCTTCATGTGAAGTCAGCAATGACCACTGTAAAGGGTCTTCCATTCTTCCTTGATGTGGTTGATCTGACACCCAAGTGTTTTAGTTTGTGATGTAGATGATACCTCGCACAGCCGTTTACTTTATGAAATGTAATACATTTCTTTCTCCCCAGCTTCAAGATTGCTAGACCCATGGGAAATTGGGAAATGACAAAAGATCTAAAAACTTTTTTCCTGAAAAATTAGCTTTTATCTGAACTGTTGAGACGGTCTTACACTTAATATTTTTAAATCTATACTAAATACTGATAAAGCTAATTTACTAATAAAGCATAGGTGTAAGGTATGCATCTATTTTCCATTCCTCATCAAAATGCTACCTTCTAGAATCTCTTTGATTGTCAGGAGACTTGAGGACCTGGGTGTGGAGAGGTTCATTTAATCTTCAATAGATATTAAGGGGCCTTAAATCCCCAAAGGTTAAAGGCACCTTAGTTTTGCTGTATGGGGTCCCCAATTAAGCACCTCCACTGGAAGTAGTTTCTGAATTTAGACATGCAGATGTCACAGAGAAGTCTTCCCAGCCTCATGTATTTTACACTTGATTGTAGGGGTGGAAGAATTCTCCCCAATTTTATTTATAAGGAAACAAAACAAAACACTTGTAATGCACTGGCATCCCTGGTGGCTTAGAGAATAAATCCACCCTGTGTAGTCTTCATACCTCCCAAGGACAGGGTTCACTGCCAGGGCCCAGGGGTAATGACCAAGATGAAAACTAAATAAAATGCTTCTTCTTCCTCTCTGTCTGCCTGCCTACTTGCATTCATTCCTGCCTGCACCTTCGTTTTAAAAACAAAAGAAAGATTTTGTGTTATCAAAAATGTTTCATCACTCACTATGGAAGCCTCCTGTTCTCAATCTGTTATGTTGTCCTTTCTTTGTCTTTATCCCATTCATCTCTGCAGGGTTCAGCCCAGGCCACTCTGCTAGTCTGTTTCCAGAATTATCTGGGCATGGGCTTGTGGACAATGAATTTACCAACCAATAGCTAAAGATCCATCTCCCAGGTTTCCATCCTCAATTGTCACAAAATCCCCCTGCAAAGTAAAGACTGTTCTCTTCTCTGCTTGCATTATTCTCAAGACCTGTTTTGCATTTATAGACTTTTATTGCTTAATTTATTCCATCTGCAGTTTTTATAAACACTTTACAAGATAGAGGACAAACTATTTTATATCAAAGACTAGAACTTATGCAGAGAAAACATTTTAGTTTGTGGAATATGTTTATTAACAGCACACTAGGGTTGTGACTCCCCAATAAGAAATGAGTATTGTTTTTGTTATTTGTTTTTGTTGCTGTTCGTTTTTTTAAGGAAAGGTACAGACAGGAATGAGGGTGAGCAGAGGCAGGCAGTAAGAGAGAGGAGGGGAAATTTTTATTTGGTTACTCAAGTTGATTGTTCCCCACTAGCCCCACCAGTCCTGGGTCACAAATCTAGATCCTGAGATGTATAAGGACCATGCTGACTAGAGACAGTGGGCCTAATTGCAAAACCACAAGGGCACTGGGAAGTGAGTTTTAACCACAGCATCTTTGTCATGCATGAATCATTCCTTAAACCTATGTTATCAGTGGAGCAACCACACAGACATAGATAACACATGCATTTTCTTTGATATGCAAAATATCTACATGCTTTATTTTTGTGAAAATACTTTATGTTCATATAAATGCTTTATGTTTGTAAAACATACTGTAGTCCATGACAAAACCTGGGGCAAGGAAACTGGAGCGTTTTCCTAAGTAAGTGTGTAGAGATGAGCTTCAGCATCATGTCATCTGATGCTAAAGCCTGCAGCTCTCTTTCTGACTCTTTGTGCTATTCTTATCTTTAAAAGTAAGTAGAAATATCTTGCTACTATCACATCTTTTTTTCACAGAACTATCCTGTTTGCTATATGATTAGGATGAAATGGACAATTCAGTGTTCTCTCCTGTGGTAGTTTTAAAATTACTCCCCTTGCAATGTAGAGTCGGTGCCCTTCCCTCAATTCTGGGACTTTCTAGATGGTTGATTAGCCCACTAATAATGGCAGAAGTGATGCCAAGTGACTCCCAAAACTAGGTGCTAAAAGATGAAGAACTTCTAGTGATTTTGGGGGAGGCTGATGCTACATATCCAAGTCAAGAACACAAAAACATAAAGATGTTTAAATGTCTTAAGTAATAAGGAGGAAATAAATAGGACAATAATGACAAGAATTGAAGGATTTGCCTCAGGGAAGGTGGCCCACATAGGGTGAATGTCACATGCAGATTGGGATAGAATCCACCAGGCAGAGGGGCCACAAGGGAAGGAAAAGCAAGGAGACCGTGTGATCAGCATGATGATGACAGGGAGTGAGACAGTAGTGAGTTTCAAGTGATGGCGGAAGGCATAGGTCAAGCTAGTCTGGAGACCCACTAACCATAACAAGAAGATCTGATTTTACTTGAACTGAAGTGGGATCAATGAAGGTGGGCATAGTGCAGGCACACAATCTGTTTAATGTTTTGGAAGACTCATGAATGTGTGGATGATGGATTAAAGAGAGGAGAAGGGAGCCTGGGGACCCAATTATGATCTGTTGGAAATCTTAACATAGGAGAACAGAAGCACCATCCAGAGTGATCATGAGGTAAGAGGAAACATATCAACAGTGGGTGGCATTGACAGAAGGGTGTCTGAAAATGGACACTATGAGGGAGTTGGGGATGGAGCTAATTCTCCTTAATCCTTCTAGGACCATATTCTAGAAAATGATTAAATTGACAAAAGAGAAATAAGCAAGAGAAAGAAAAAAATTTAATTATGTGCACAAGGAGGACCATACATAGAATAATGGAAATTCCCACCTGATCATTCCAGTGAGGTTATAAAGTTTGTGGAAAGGAAGCAATCATTTAGGAGTGAAAAACGGAACAAAGACCTGTGCAATTTAGAGTAAAAAGGAATTTTTCAGGGTTTATCTATGTATGCATTGAAAACTTGCAAGTTCTAGTCTGGGAAGATAATGTTATCTCACACATACCAGACTCAGAGAAGATTCATTTCATGTTTGCAGGGAGATAGGTAATTAGGCAAAACATATATTCTTGGAGATTCTATCTCTTAATTTCTTTTAATTCCAAATAATCAGCATATCACTGAAAGATAGGCCTTCCCAGAAAAATTGAATAGAAATGTCTCCAAAGAGACATGTATAGATGGCCAACAAGTACACGAAAAGATATTCTTCTTCATTTGTTATTTGGAAGATGCAAATCAAAACAACTAAACACTTCATCTTATACCTGTGAGATTGGCTATTCTTTAAAAGTCTGGAAACAATAAATGTTGGTGAGGATGTGAAAAGGGAACACTCTGGTGTGAACTGGTGAAATCCTGTGGAAAGCAGTTTGGAAATTACTCAAAAAATTGTGAATGGAAATCCCATACGATCTTACCATCACACTTGCGGGTATTTACCCAAAAAGCACAAAAAAGATTATTTGCAGCAGTTTATTTACCCCCATGTTTATTGTAACATTATTTACAATAGTCAAGAAATGAAAACTACCTAAATTCTGATTGACAGATGAATGGATAAAGATGTGAGATGTGTGTGTGTGTGTGTGTGTGTGTATACACATATGTATAGACAGATAGATAGATACACATGGAATACTATATAGCCCTTAAAAGGTATGACATTCTGTCATTTTTGACAAATGGATGGAACTAGAGGTGATTATGGTAAATGAAATAAGTCAGAATGAAAAAGGCAAATATCAAATTATCTCACTCACATGTGGAATACAAAGAAACAGCAAAGGAATAGACAAAATAAAAACCAACCTTTGGACATTGACAATAGAACTGAAGTTACCAATGGGGAATGAAGTGGGGAGTGAGACTAAGGGGTGTTGGACTCCAATGGACAGTGGTGAAGGATTTTTGATTATTTGGTGACGGGCATGTGTTGTAATATATTTGATGAATGGTGAACCTACACATACAGACATATTATTTTTAAATCAAGTTTCCTCAATAAATATTAAATTAAAAAAAATAGTCTTTCCCAAGATTCTCAAAATAGACCTGTCATTTTGGCATTTGGATTACTTCAATTTAAGTTTAATGACAGCTCTGCAAACACACAGCAAACATTTACCACTCCCTTAACTACCTAGAAAAATAAAAAATGGGGCTATTACCCAGATTTAGGGTTATCTCTAGAAATAACCTTCCTATTGGAGAAAATGATATGGCAAAGTAAATGTCTTATTACAGAACATCTAGTCTTCACATGAGTTATCTTCTTTAAAGCCCCAGAACCCTATCTCATTATTCTGCTCATTTTGCTCCCACTGACTTTATAATCCACATCCATGTGGAGTCTTCATACATATGGAATTATGTTTGCTCTTTTCTCCTGCTAATTTGTCTGATTTTAATTTGATTGCTCACCATCCTGAGAAAAACCCAAAGGACTAGGAGGAAATTTTCTCTCTTCTCCTACACCTTTCAGGCATATCCTGGGGTTGCCTATCTTTGGTCCCAACAAGGGAAAGTCTAGTTTCACCGAAGAGAGATGTTAAACATCCAAGTTCAAGCATCAAACAGCAGTATGATTGAGGCTATATTTTAAGAATTTTATTCTACAGATTTCAGATGCAAAATGTATTCTAGATTTTGTATTCTTGAAAAGGCAGAAGGATTTTTATGGTTTGGATTCCCTTTGCACCTTGCTGTTCTATGGCAGGGTGCTGGCTTTATCACAGGAAGTCAGAGCCTGGCTGGAGCTCTCTGCACAGGTCTGATGATCCAAGTTGAGGAGAAACATGGCCCCAGCAGCATTTCTATGACTAACCCCATATTTTCCTTCTGCAGATGGTACTTTGTGACTGTTGATAACAGCCCTTGATCAAGGAGGATTGTTTCATGCTATCTGTCCAAATATCATCACCTTTTGTCAGAATTTGAGGAAAACTGATGATCAGCAGAGAAACTAGAAATGGAATGTCACTAAAAGAAAGATGACTTTTCCTTGAGAAATTCAATACAGAACTCATCTAAAGCTTTGCACACTTGTGATGCTGAATCTACTTTCCAAAGGAATAAAGAAAAGTTTCTCTAGGACAAGGATGCCCATCACATATTTGTATGGAGGGTAACCCAGCAAGGCACAACTTCTCTTTCTGGAGATTTAAGAAAACAAAAATAATGCTTAGGAAATTAAGTTCTAAATTATTGCCAGAAATCTATTGTTAACTAAAATTTCCTTTCCAGTCCATTAAAAGAAATTTGGGGATATGTTAAAAATGTTATCGTGAGAAAGCATATGAGATAAGACAGAATGTATGAATGATGAAGGAACATGTAATTTTGCAGGACCCTTAAATTCGTGAGAATTCTGCATTTGTTCACCAGCTGTTGAAAGAGCAAAGTCTTTTCTATCCAGTAATGAGGGCTAGTCTCTCAAGGACCTTTCTTCCAGTAATTGGTCACCTGTTCTTTCATTACTGCATTTCTTTACAAGTAATAGGGCTGAATTTCTTTAGAAATAGTCTGCGGCTTATTCATGCCTCCCAATTATTCTGAGCCTGTGACTTTAGAGAGCAGAGAGTCATACAAACGAGGCTATTACTCTTTGGTTCTCAGCAGGCGGAGGCCAGAAGCATTTTAAGACACAGCGGGCTCAGCTTCACAGCATTTGCCATCCCCCATACCTGCTTCTTCTCTCTGCTTCCCAAATTTGACTCTGAAGTTCTCACCATCACCCCTGTGCATACGCATGAACTTTGGATTTCCTTCCCACTCTGGAAGTACTGTAAACTCTAATTATAAAACGTCTTCCAACCTTAGTATCCAGGCATGTTACTACCTCCATATTATGGGCTTTGGTTCAATCTGGCAGCTGAAAGGCTCCCAAGTCTCCATTTGCCCTCATCTTGCTCTGTCTTCTTGAATGATAACAGCTGGTCTAAACCTCATGCACAAAAGTTCCTGACAGCTGTGATGCTTTGAGCATCTCCTGGATTGCTGAGAAATCTCATATTTACCTCCTTAGAAACTCCTATTGTGGTTACATCAACCAAAGATAATGGCACGCTAAACAGTTTTATAGAGTAGGAAGGAGCTAGCCTAAAAAAATCTAGCACATTCAAAGCATCTGTAATAGGAAAACTCAATGCTTTCCAACTTGGCAATGCATGAGGAAAATGTTAAACATTAGTTAACTAAGGGTGGATATCCTTTTCATCGACATAATTTATGCAAACAAAAAATTAAAAGGATTAAAAATCTGTCCCTTAGGAAATGTTTCCAATAATGATTATTTACAGATTCTTGAAAAATTTTAAATTGTTTTGTTTTTGTTACATGATCAAATTATAAAAGCGCACATGTTGGCATGATTCATATAGTAAGCTGGCATCAGGAAGAAAGAATTCCCCCCAGAGGAAGACTTCAGTCATTCTAAAATTGTTCACAAAGACAAATGAAAATTATTCTGCAGCAAAGACAGTAAGTAAATAGCTACATCAACTTTCTTTTCAAGGTCTAACTGGCCTAAGGAAATGAAAGAGATTGAAACATCGAGAACTATAGGTGGAAGTCTTGGATGGGTGGGGGTGCACCAGGGGCAGTTCTGTAGATTTAATCAATGCATGAGTTCTTAGAGAAATTAGATCATCCAAAGCTCTTCTATTTATCTCTTACTGGGAAGAAATCCTCTGTGAGCGTTTGCTTTATGCACAAACCCTGACAGTCCATTATATGGTCCCTTATTACAACAGCCAGAGCCAAGAGACCTTTGTAGCTTAGTTGTTGTGACACTGAAGGTAACAAAGTAAGTGATGTCCAAAAAACAAAAAAAAAAAAAAATAGGGAGAAGTGGGAAGTAGAACTGAACAGACTGCTAACTTGACTGCAGTTAGAAGCAAGAGCATCCCTCAGGTTTCTTATGCAGATGGACCCGGAGGACTCACGGATTCACCCTCCCAGGGGGTCATTGTGGGGACACTTTGTGTCGACAGCTTGCCAGTCTGCATTACAGACAGATCTACTACTGGGTCAATAATTGGTCCTCACGTGTCACAGAGATGTTGGGAGATTAATGAGACAATACTCACGATGCAAACGATTTTGGATCTTTGGAGACAGGCACTTTATAAACTCTCATCCCCAGGAGGAAGCCTCTGGTCTTGGTTCACTGGTTAACCCATTGCTCCCTTTGTGGCTAGCTTTCACATTGGGGTACATCACAAACCCTGTCTGCAGACTTGTATCTTGTTTATGACTCAAAAAATGTTAGTTGAATGCTTGGTGTACAAATGGAGAGCCAATTAAATCAGGAAATACCACCATGTAGCTAACTTCTTTAGTTCCCTGGGGATTTTCCCAGATGTTAGTCCACGTGGAAATAAACTACTGTCCTTACAATCTGGAAATATCACACATACTAAAATATAATCAAGTGTTGTGAAAGTAGCACAGGTTTCTTAATTTCAGAAAGGCCTGCATTATTTTAGCCTTTTTCTTTATCCTAAAGAGAATCACAGAGGTACTAGTGGGAGCCATCAGGGATTTGCCCAGCAATCCCTGCATAAATCTGCTTCTCCGATGACGGGTTGCACCAACAATCCCTGAACCTTCAATCTGATAGCGCACCTGCGCCCATTTGCCCAACATGCGAAAGGCTAGTTCTCCAGGATGGATTCTTGGTGAAAGGAAATTGGTTCATTTTTGAATGGCCCCAAGAGAGATTGTAGACCTCTGTCTCAGATCCTCCTCTCTGAGTGAACAGGCCACAGAGATTCTGTAAACAGAGCATGCAGGGGGAGGTCAGTACTCCACCACTGCCTGCAACCTCAGACAGGGGGCCATCAGCAGGGTGCCACTACCCCCATCAGGCAATTTTTGAATGAGTTTTTTCGTCTCTGAAGAAATCTGGAATAAATCAGGTTAAAACAATTGTCTGTGTCTCTCCCAGGTTTATTTACCTGCAATTAACTGGTATGTTGATTAAATGTCAAAGATTCCTCTGTTCTGCTGGAGGGTTAGGTTTGGGTCCCAAATTTACAAAACCACATAAAGTCTAAATATTTTGCCAAATGGACAGTTGTTTAGACATCTTCCCAGAAAAATGCCTCATTTCAGGAAGTTAAAGACTAACGCAGTATTTCTATTGCATTTTAAATAGCTTTTATGGGGCTACTAAGATAAATAAAATTAGATATGAAATAAGAGCATTTTATTTTACATTTATTTGTTGCAGAGTTAAGTCTTAATTTAATTGGAATTAAATAGGATATGGGGATAATAGTAATCATAGTGGGTAATGGGACATGTATGTATATAAACTCTATGCCAACAATCTGTCTACTAGCTACATAGTGCTTCTACTTCCCCAGCTTCTGATATTAAAGCTGCACTAAATTTGGAACATTTGTCACCCCTTCAGTTTAATTCTATTAGTAGCATTATACATGAAAATTTAGAAAAGCAGATGATGGATACATTCTTGAATAATTAAGAAAAATAGAAGATTCTTCTAAACATGTAAGTTTGTCAGAATTAGCTCGAAGAGTTCATCAAACTGACTCCTTTTCAATTTTAATTTAGCAGCATTGATTGTGTTATTATTGGATAAGTGTGCTCACTCACGAGACATCATGTTTCAAAAGCTAGAAAGACCTTATACTTAGTTTAATAACTTTAAACTTCTTTTGTTTGCCAGGTACATCATTTGAATTAAATCCTTCCCATGATATAAATGAAGGAAGCAGGATAGTCTGGTCTCCCCAACCCCTTCCTCCCTCAAAAGATTCAGGAGCAGTGTCATTGGTTGGATAATTATTTTAATTAAGAAAGAAAAAATATTCTTGAGTGAAATGCACCTTCCTGTACTTACACAGATTACCAGCCTCTTAATGGTCTTGAATCCCACAAAAATATTTGACTAAATACAAAGCTGGGGGATCTAAGTACCTACAGGGTGAGTCACATTTTATTCAAAGTATAGACCACTTCATAACGTAGTTCAATTATAGATGAGATATCGCATTGACATTTCACTCCTCACCCTGGTCTACACTGTGAGTCCTAATTACATCACTGTTCATATTAGAAACAGAAAGGAAAGAGGAACTAATACTTGCTTTAAAAGAGAAAAAAACAACACACCAATGGAAATGTTTAATGTTGTATTGTGATTTACTGCTGTTTATTGGAGTTGTTCATACCATTATTGTCTTTTGGTTAAATTCTTTAGTCTCCTGAAGTCTCTTTTCCACATTGGACCTCATTTCAGATTTTGTTTTGTTTTGTGGAATGGACTCTGGAGAATCATATCCTGGGGAATGATGGCTACCGGCTGAGAACCCAGCTAGTCATGTAGAGAGTAGGGAAGCATGGCACCCCTAACCCCAAGCGCATTCCCACCCCTAATTGCCATAGAGGAGGCTTCTCTAAAGATTTCCCTCCATTCCAATGAAAACACAGGATGGAAGTCCCCGTTTCACAGGACTCTCACTACAGGATCCGATGCACAGGCAATGCCCTTCAACAGTATCTCATCTGTGCAGGGACAAGTGCCAGCTCTGTGACCCAAGATGAGATGGCAACTGAACATTGGGCCTGGTATGAACATGGGTCACAAAACACACACTGGGGATAGCCTGGATACTGGGCCCCATGATGGCAATGAATTCAAGTTGAGAATACTCCTCCCTTGTTCCTGATTGTAAGGGAAAACATACCACCAATACTTCACCATCCAGTATGATATTAGCTACAGGTTGCTTTGATAGATGTCTGTGATTAGATTAAGACCCCCTTTACCAGACCAAATTTTCCAAAGATTTTTTTCTTTTTTAAAAATTATGATTGGATATTTGATATTGTTGATTTCCCCCCCTACATCTAGTCAACTAATTGATCATGTTTTCCTTTTCTTATTTAATGTGTTAATATGGTGACCTATACTGACTTTTCTCAAGTAAGGAATCATTCTTGTATTCCTAGGATGACTCTCATGAGGTCATAAAATATTTTCCTTTTTATACTTTGCTGGATATTTTATACTTTTTTTATACTTTGCTCTTATTTGGTTAAGAATATGTTTATGAAGGATATTTGTCTCCAGTTTTCTGATCTGTCTGTGGTATTAAGGTAATTCTGGTCTCACGAAAAGAATCAGGAAGTCTTCAGTCTTCTTCTGGGATTGATATTATTTTTTCTTTAAATGTTTGATAAGACTCATTGGTGAATTCGTTTAGCCTGAAGTGTTTTTGGGGGAAAGTTTTTAATTACAAATTCAATTTAATTACTAGATGTGTCTTTCTGGTTATCTGTTTATTCTTGACTGTGTTTTGGTAGTGCTGACTCAGAAAAATCATCCACTTTTGAAGTAGTAGACTTGATTGTGCAATATTAGTTACAGTATTCTCTTATGGTCCTTTTAACAGCTGTAAGAGCCGTAGTGATTCCCATTTTCAATATTGGTAATCTGTATCTTGCATCTTTTTTCTTTTTTAGCCTGGCTACAGTTTCATTAGTTTTGTTTCTAAAAAGATCTGGATTAACTGATCCTCGCTATTATTTTTTTGCTTTGTATTTGTTTTATTTTGTGTTTTTTTCCGCTCTATCTTTATCATTTCTGATTTGGGATTAATTGCTATTATTTTTCAAAATTCTTAGGTGAGTAATATAACTCAATATATTTTTAATTTTTCTTTCATATTTCCTATTTTACCCATATTGAGACATTACTATTTAATTTTGGAGACTGGGGGATTTTCCAAATATTTTTTGTTTTGGTTTATATTTTACTTCTGTTATTTTCTCGTAACGTAACTTGGTATTCTTTTAAATTTATTAAAGTTTGCTTTGTGGTCCAAAATATAACCTATCTTAGTGAAGCCCTATGTTCTTGAGGGGAATGTGAGTGGCATGTTATCTAAGTCTTAATTAGATAAGGACAGTTAATACTTTGTTCTGTCAACAATATCCTAACTGATTTCTGACTTCTTGTTCCTTGAATTATTGAGTGACATCTTGAAATCTCCAACTATAATTCTTTATTTTTCATTTGGTCAGTTTTCATTTCATGTATTTTGAAGCTCTTTTGCGAGGTGCATGTGTATTGAAAATTGTTACCTTCTTGAAGAATTGATCCCTTGGGCATTATGCAAGGGCCATCTATACCTCTGATAATATGTCTTGTTCTGCAATATATTTTTCTGGAATTAATATAACCACTTCCATTTTCTTTGGTTGTTGTTTACACTGTATATCTTTATCCATCTTAGTTAATCATGTCTTTATAGTCAACATAATTCTTTAGATGGCATGTGGTAGCTTTATATAATCTGCCTGTCTCAGTGTTGTGACTCTTGGGTTGAGACCCTTCATACTTGAGATTATTGATATGGTATAAAGGAAACATTTAATCTTGATGGATTTTTGTATTTGTTCCATTTATTTACATTTCCCTCATGTTTTCTCAGGGTTTAATTGCAAATTGTTATTATTTCATTACATGTATTTTTTTTTTTTAAGGAAAGAAAGGTGTCAGTTGGAATAAAGGAAGACAGAGGCAGACAGGCAGGAAGAAAGAGCAGAAAGAAGGATTTTATATATTTATTTAGTTGTTCATCCTGGTCTGGGACATGAACTTGTGTCCTTGTGATGTATGTGGACTGTGCTCTTGACTGAAGGCAGCTGACCAAACCACTATTCCATGACGGTGCACCATTATTTTATGTTCTTATTGACTTATTTGTAACTTGTTTTTATAAAATATATGACTGCCCAGTTTATAATACACATTTTTAAATAATCTGAGTTCACAATAAAATAATACGCTGTAGCATGTGTGATATAATAAAAACTTTTAATAGATCATTTCCCATTACTCCCTACAGTCTTTGTACATTGTTCTCATACATTTTAACTTGATATATGCTATATACACATGATATATTTTACCACAATTGTTTGATAGGGTGTTATCTTTTAGAATAATAAAAATGAGGAATAAGTTACATTATTTTGTCTATTTATTTCTATTTGAACTCTTAATTTCTGTGTAAACAAGTTTCTGATCTAGCTTTTCCTCCCTCTGCCTGAAGAACTTCCTTTAACCTTTCTTAGAGTGTAGATAAGTTGCAGTGAGTTTCCTCAGATTTGTCTAGGAAAGTTTTTCATTCCCCTTTACTTTTGAAGAGCATTTTCACTGGATATAGATTTCTGATTTGGCATTTTTCTCATCCAGCACTTTAAATATAATGCCCTGCTGTCTTTTTTTATGGTTTCTCACAAGAAAGCTGTTATATTCTTATTGGTACTTTGTAGGTAATATAGTTTCCCCACTCTCCTCCCAGTATGGGAAAGTTTTCTGTCTTTGGTTTTCAACAATTATTATATATTAGTAATATTCCTTCATCAGGCTGTTTTATATTGTTTCACCATTCCTGGATACCCTGTTCTCTAGGATTTGGTTTGTATCTTTTTTCCCTCTTTATATACATTTAGATAATTTCTAATGAACTATTTTTAAGTTTACTGATTCTTTCTTAGACTCATTGAAAGCATTTTTCATTCTGCTACTGTTTTCAATATCTAACATTTCCAGAGTACTCATAGCTTATATCACTGCTGAAATTACCTGCCTGATTCTATGTGTTGTCTGGATTCCCTTAGAACTGACTTAGCGTTCAGTGATGTCTTTCCTATATAAGAAAATGCTCTGGTATTGTTTCTTCCTTCAGGTAGTTCTCTCTCTCTCTAGATTTTGGATTGTTTGCCCTGCAACCTCAAATCTCACCTAAACTCATTATTTTACACTTTGTCCAAATTTCACCTTGTTGTAATGATAAGAGTGATGCTCCTTCTGCTTTCTATATCCTTGAGTTAAAAGTCGAAGTCTTCTTAACTTTCCCTTAAATAAGAAAAAAGTCACATATTTAAGCTCAATTATGATTTAAAAATAGATTTTGAATTTGCAAGTGGTGACACTTGAAGTTTTTTGACATCCTGAGATTATAAATGGTAGTTAATGGATTTATTATCATTTATTTTTTTAAAAAATTAGAGTTTGTTAATAGTGTTCTCAAGAGCAATTCCTCATTATAGCTGTATCTCCTCTGAGTGAGTATTATTCCTGGTGATTTATAAATATTCTAAAATAGCCTCTGGAGTCTGAACCAATAGTGCCAAGTGTCTCTTCTCCTTTGAATAGATGTCTCTGTGTCAAGGAGGTATCTGGTACCTCTGGTTTGCTATGGCATAAGTATTCTTTAACTCAACATCATATTCTGAAAATAATATATCTGGGGTACAAAAGGAATTTCAAATAATAAAAGTACTGCTTTGTGTCTGCATGCTCACAGAGACATGGAGACATGTCTTTCAACTAAGAACATGATGCAAATTTTTTCTTCTGTTAAGCATACAGCTCTTGAATCACAGGAAACATGAACCATTAGTTGAAGGCATGGTCTACTTTTACAAATAAATCTTTCAGGAATATAAACATTACTTTGAAATTTTCTTAATACTTTGGGCCAATGTGTGCCATTCATCCTATTAAAGAATTGTATTTCAATAAATATACATTGTAACTGATCCTTTATGGCCAAAATCAAGATTGAACAACCCCATTTATCCAAGGTACATGTAGACAACGTACTTCTATTTGGTTAATTAAGATGCTTAAGGCATGGACCTATTCCATCCATAGCTATAACCTCAGCCTCCTCTACCTCTGAGAGTTATAACCCAAACCTTCCATTCCTGTTGTGTCTAGCAGTCTTGCTTCTAGTTAGTATCCACATAAGAAACAAAATAAGAAAACAAATAGACAAAAAATAACAAACATTTAAAAAGTAAACACATTGCCAAATAAAGACAGTCTTCCCCTTCCTCAGAACCACAGGCAAAATACATTACAAAAATAACAAATAATTTGAACATTGTGTAACCTGATAGTTAACTATAATTTACTTTAAATTTCTATTTGCAATGACAAGGAAATCACAAACGTAAACAAAATTCCTGACATTCAGTTCTCTAGGAAGAAAGGAAGAAGGACAATGAACTACAATGGTATTTATATTTGGGAAACTGCACTCACATATATCAGAATATCAGTTAAAATTTCTTTACTTCTCTCAGCCTCCGTTTCCTCCTTTCTCTATTAGGGATTTTTTAAGGGAAGCAAACCTTTGTTTTATTTTCTTGTGTTGTAATTATCTGACTGCTTTTTAGTGTAATCCTTTTTCTATGCTGGCTCTTCCTTTGCTTCAACCTTGGCTGGGGCTGCGGCAGGAGCAGCCATTACAAATGCCCACGGATCATCCCAGACGGCCTTGATCTTTTCAGCAAGTGGGAAGGTGTACTCAGTCTCCACGACAGAGTCAGGAGCCGCTTGCACCCACTGATGGTTGAGTGGGGCACTGATGGAGCAGCTGGGTAACCACTCTGCAGACACACACTGAACACTGTTCCGGACACCCTCCAGGAAGCGAGAATGAGGAGCTTGGTTTATGATGGAAAGCATGTCATGGGTGTAGACGCTGCCATGTCAAACACCTGCTGGATGAAGAAGTGGAGATGTTCAGCACGTTCAGCAGCGCAGCTGTGCTGGCTTCCACTTTGTCTCCAATCTTAATCATCACGCAGGATTTTAATGGTGCTCCTGAAGATTTTACTGGTGATGCCAAAAGGCTGGAAGAAAAAGGTCTTCTCGGACCCCCGAGCAGTGTTTGGGGCGGGCACAGTGGTTTACACGGGGCAATGGCACCAGCACCGGCAGCATTCGGCACCTTATTGCCAGCACTATGTCCCTGATCTCAGTGAAGTCCTGTTTGGTGAACACAAAGCCCACATTGCCCAGAATATGAGGAAAAAACTTCTGCAGAGCCGGTTTGTTTTTCAGATGACGTCGGATGGCCTTGTGCATCGTGGCGTTTGTGCCCATTGGCACCAAGCTCTGCCTTCCTATGGAGGGACATGCGAATGTGCTGCATCTGCTGGGTGCCCACATTGTCTGCTCTCACAGTGAATCATGTCGGATAATCATCCAGAAGTTGGATGATCTTCGTTGGCCTTCCAGGTCGCCTTGTCTTTCCTGGGCATCAGGGCGGTACATCAGGGATTACCATACAGGGTTTAAAGATGATGTCACACCCAAGAGGACGCCTAGTGAGCTGTACTGAGGAAATTTTAAATAGCGAAATGTTTGAGAAAATTCATAGTAGACAATGAAATGTAGTTAAGTGATTGATCATTACCATCTTTATTTTTCTAAGTCCAAGTTACTTGAGTAGTTATAACAGAGGGCTTATGCTGAGAACCACATGATTTAGAATTAGTCACATACACTGTCACTCTTAAAAATATTAATAATTATGTCAATCTGATATGATATTTCATTTACACTGCCAGTCACTGAGGCTGGATGGGGTTAATCAGGAGATGCCACCATTGATTCTGATTCTAGGTATAAATCAGATTAGAAACATTACACTCGTGCCATTTTATTTGTCTTAACACAAGATAAAAGACCATTTGGAAGTACATGATGGAGTTTCAGTGTTTCCCACCTGCAGTTTTATTACATGATCCCCAAGATTCCTGCCAAGGTTTGTCTTCCAGTCCTGAGCCAATGATATAAATCTAAGGGAATACTTTTATGATTCCATGGTCTCCACAACATGGTAGATAAGCTAGAATAACTATGGTGAGTTATAAAAATTCTATAAAATAAAGTATCTCTCATATAATTTTCTTTTTTAATTTGAAATATTTTTACATCAATATTAGTTTGGTTTTCATTTTCAGTAGTAACAGAATAAGCTTCTACTGCACTTATTCTGAGACACATAATTATAAATATCATGATATTAAAAACAACAGCAACTATGTGAAGGCATGGGAGGGCAAAAAAAAGAGGGATTTGACAATTGGAAGAAGTAAGTAGAGCAAGTGGAAGAAGGGAGTGACAATGAAGAAATTCTCCAGCTATCTTTTTATGGTTTCTACACAACGAAGCCCTAGTCAGCATTGTTTGGGATGGTTAAATATCTATTAGAAAATGTGCAGTCTTTATGGCTTTAATAATGAGAGGGCAGAATCTGGGACAACTTACTTGCAAAGAAAGACGGGAGAGGGGAATTTAGGATAAAAGTGAACTGCAGAAGGGGAAACCTACAGTGTACCTAAACTCTTCAAATCTCTAATTAACTACTAAACTGTGCATCAAATGAGTAGAATCTCAGATTCCCCCTTAAAAGAAGTCAACTGAGATATGAACTAGGACTAAAGAGACAGTTTATTGTTTGAATCCAATCAAATCAACTACCTTTTAAAACGAATGAAAAAAATCCAGCAGTCCCTAGAAGACTACAACAGAATACAGACTATTTGCTGTATCCAGAATATGCACAATATCCAGAATTTGAACAAAACATCTGATACATAAAAATAAATTACACATCCTCGAGGGAAAAATCAACTGAGATTGGCTATGAGAACATCCATTTGTTGGAATTAGAGGACAATTACATTTTAAAGCTATTATAAATATGCTTGATAATAGAAAGGGATTATCCTTATAATGAATTAAAAAACGAACTGTTTTCAGAGAAAGAAAAATGAAAAGACTAAACAAACACTCTGAAAGTAAAAACGTCCATCTCATACATGTCTTAAAAAGACATTTTTAAATCTTGAAAAGATTTCAACTGATAGCTTTAATACTAGGATGGAGATAATAAAGAAAAGAAACAGTGACCTGGAAGATAGTTTGGTACTAAATATTTGGAAAACAGGGGAAAATACATTAGAAAATATGTAGATCCTTAGTGTTCAAGCATCATATCAAAAAGAAGAGCAAGACAGCTGAGGAATATAGTAGTAGCCTATGTCTCCACCTCCATTTTTACTTCCAAAAGCAAGATGGAACAATAAGAAGGGGAAAATAAATTACATAAAAACACATGTAAGAATAACTTGCCCAAACTCCAAAATTTCTTTAAGTAAACAGAAAATAAGTTAATAAATTCCAAAGTGTGATCCTATATGTTTCACATTACTCTTGGATTTAAAAAGGCCACATACCAAGACTTTTTTGAAGAGGAAAACAGAAAAGAAAACTATGAAAAAGAAATAAAGGAGCTAACAGAAATCTATTTGACCTAAACCAATGGCAGGAAGTCTATGTTATATACAAAAATATTGAAAATGTGTCTGGGTGGATCAGCAGGTGAGATGCAAGGAAAAGGCTTAAGAGAATATAATTATTGGAGGAGCACTCTTCAAAACTTAGGGTTTTCTTAGGGAAGAAGAAAGGCATAAGAATACCTAGCAATTTAAAGGAAAGAGGTGGTGAGGAAATAAGGGGAGGAAATTTAGAGTTCTGCAAATAAAAGAGAATCAAAAAAATTAAGCACATGCAATATTTTCCCCTGCCCCAAACACCAAAAACAAATGTGCTGAAGTATTTGAAACTTGCTATACTGAAAGACAAGGAAGCTTTTAAATCAAAATCTTACAAAAATATTCCAAAGCCATGGGAAGCAACAAGAAAAAAATTAGTCAATTCACAGTTATTGCAAAATATTAGAAAACAATATTCAACACAAATGAACAAAAGGAAATCCCCCTCATAGAAACAGCAGTAAGCTGAATAAAATTGTAAGACAACATTTCACATGGATAAATATATACAATACATGCATAACAAATACATGCAAACAAGCTTTTGAAACTATCAAAAACAGCCTTGAATTAGAAATTCAAAAACAAAGAACAGAAATATGAAAACAAATGAAAAAGTAATGAAGTTGAGTGAATTCAGAAACTAAGTGGAAGCAAAAGATAAAATTAATTCCATCTGGTAAAGAAAGAATTTAGAAAATATAACAAAATGTAAAAAATTATAACAAAACTTAAATAAACCTGTCAGTTCTATGAAGAAATATTAATTGGTTTCTAAATTGCCACATATTATGTCATATGGCAGCAGATTCTGATCAAAGTAAGGTGACTCACAAAACTATCTATAACAAAATAAAAAACACAAAGGCTTTTCCACTTGGAAATTAATAAATCTTATATTGAACAACTTTGGGTGAAAATGGAAATACAAGCTGAAATTATGGAAATCACTAAAGTAAGAAATGATAATGAGAACACCACATACTAGTCAGAGCTGATTCATGTTTTAGGGAATTAATAGCACTAAACACTATTAGCATTAAAGTTTAAATGATTAGCACGAATTAATTAAAATCTCAGCTTGAAAAAAAGACTGATAACAAAATAAGCCAAAGAAAACATGAGGGAGAAGATAAAAATGAAAGCAAAATTTAATAATGTGAAGAATATAAAACAAAACAGTAGAATAGTCAAACAATAGGTTAGTCAATGAAGAAAAGTCTTGAGATTTTTTTCAATTAAAATTTAAAAACTTGCTAACTTGTTTAAGAAAATAGGAAGTAAGCACAAACATACAAAATAAGAAATGATAAGATATTACCATTGAAACACTGTTTAATTCACAAGAATACTTTGCAGATTTCTATGAACAAAAAAATTTAAATTTAGATGAAATGATTAAGACCTCCTACTCATATGAGATGATGAAAATTTATTTTTAAAGTAATACTACCTCCTTAATCCAACTCCTCTGTAATCCATCTAAGGAATGCCTTCATATTTGTGCTTTGATGCAGAAGGTGCCAAATTCTCTCTGCAGTTTCCTTGGTAAAAAGGAAGATCTTCTGGAATATCTGGGATTCTTAAAATGAAATGCTAGTAATACTATATACATTTAGTTTTTCCAAACTTTTGATGTATTGGAAATGTGCTTTAATCCTCCCTCAGAAAAGGAAATAAGGCATTGTAGTAGGGCATTGCAGCACTCTAATGCATTTTTTAAAAGGTTGCTTAATTTTTTATATAGATGGAGCTAATCTGAATGCCAACGTTGTGGAAACTGGCAGGATTCCTCGTTCTGTTCTTCAAGTAGTTTTGAATATCAGTGAAGGATTGTGTATTAAACTGTCTGATGAGCTGTTTTATACCTTTAGACAGGAAGTAAAGTCAGAAACAGTTTAAGTAAATGTATTAATAGATAAAGAAAGTAGCCATGACTACCCAGATGTGGGTTTCCTCAAATTCTGCTCAACTTCAGCATTGCTCAATAGTTTTATTTTTTAATAGCTTCTTTTCCTGAAGAAGATGCCCGGTTACATTTGTTCTTTCAGAGTTCTATTGACTCTGTTTCCTCCTGTCAATTCTCAGATTTGTTCCATCTATTATTCCAAATAGCATGCATATCTCATGCCTTTTTCCTCTATTGACTTCTTTTATTCACCCTAGAAACAAAATCAATTGTTTATTCAACACAGATATCTGTTACCAGAGAATTATACTTTATATCTACTTCAAAAAATAAAAGTGCTTTAGGTTACATTGCCTTCAATATGGTTTGCAGACAGATTTAATGTTATCATGTAAACTTGAAAACTGATAATCCATGTATGATTAATATAACTCTCAGTTAGTCATAAAAGCAGACAAAAAGTCCTTTGTTATTCTGAGGAAATGAAAATGTCTAACAGATACTCAATTTTAATATAAAATGTATAGCATGATTTTATTTGATCTGTGAGATAGTTTATGGCTGAATTCTATTAATGTCCATTCTCATCATTTCAAAAATAATGCTTTCTGTTTCGAGAGTAAATATCTTAAAGTACAAGAAAGTTAGATATCCTGTTTACTAATTTAATAAAACTCTATTTTAGTGCACCCTGGTAGCTCAGTCATTTAGTCAGCTGCTGGGACTTTAGACCATGTAAAGTACAAGGACCTGGGTTTGCCACAGGAGCCAAGGGAGCCACTAAAATCAACAAACACATGGAAATGCTTGTTTTTCATCTCTTTTCTTTCCTTCCTTTCTGTCTATGTGGCTTCATCTCTGCCTGCCTCCTTCCACTTAAAAAGAGAAAAGTTGATTTCGTTTTGAAGTAGTAATGGTCACACAATGACAAACATAAAAATGTGGATTTTCAGTGTGTCCTGATGGATTATCAGTAAATTCTGTGGCACTGGATGGTGTTGTCTACATTAAAACCCAAGCATTTAGGTTTGTGGCTGGGAACATAGATAAACAACCAACCTGAACAATTAAATGAATGGATGAATGCTTTTTCTGCCTGCCTGCCTGTTTGCCTTCATTCCTGCTGTTTCCTTCCTCTCAGTAAATAAATAAACAAATAAACGATTCTTTTTAAAAAGTTATTTTTCCCAGAGGATACATAGCTATAAAATACAGGCAAACATAGAGGAATTAATGTAATCTGGCTCACAGAAACAATGAATACTGAATAAATACATATTTGTGTTTTTAAAAGTTTACTTTCTCACGTTAGCAAAAAAACTACATGCTTTAACATTTTCATTCTTAAAATGCTAAACTTTTTAGAAACTAGTAAATATGCATTTTTAGGCTATTTTTCAAAGAATATAAGTCTATGGAATTGAATAGAATACAAACCGATGAGTGATATTCCCATTGATACGACTAATTTTAATTATCAGTACTAATTTTTCCATTCACTTTCAAACTTATTCGTGATCACATTATTGTTCAAGTTGTCTTAGGCTAGTGGGAAGTTTTTAAAATCTATTCTTCCTGCACTCTGAGGAGAACCATTTCATGTTCTTATTGCAGTGAACATATATCTACGTATATGTTTACTGTTAAGATTATGTTCAATGTTGAGAATAAAAGACAAAGAAAAGAAGATTTTAGCACAACCATATAAATCTTCCTAGACATTCAAAAATAAGAGTATTGAATGATCATTTCATTCACAGGAAATTGTTTTTCCTTACAATGAAATTTTCTGCACTCAAGCAAAGTTATGAAAATCGTTAAATCAGAAGGTATGCTTACTCCTCATTTGAGAATACTTTTAAAAAGAGCTTTCTTTTTGTGTTAACAATGATAACCTTAGTAATTAATACTATTTTAACGTGAAATATCTCATTTAATTGTCACGTTAAGAAAATCCCGAGAATAGCCCTGTACTTCTTTAATTTCCTTTAGAATATATTTCTAGTTCCTCTTTCTTTGGTACCACAGATTATACAAGTGTTGTGCAGCTATTTATCATCAGCCTAAACTTGAAAGATGATTCTTCAATGAAGTATTTCAAGAAAAAGCAAAATGTTATCTAAAACTCCCTCAAGTCAAAGGACACTTCTACATTTGGGTAAGTTGTGTTCTCTATTTAGAAGTAGTCTTTCCTAGCCGAAAAACAACTTTGCAAATCACAAGTATTTTAAGAACTACTCATAATAATAGAACAATATTATTCTGTGTTTATCTAGCAGGTCCTTTCTTTAGAAAAACATGAAAATCAGCATAACTGAATCTGTTTCACAAACGATATTTGTCTGCTTGCTCAATACACACATATTAACTATAGGGAAACATGACTTCATTTCTGTTCCTGGGGACAGGTGAATTCATATCAGCAGTGACTGCATAAATCTAAATAACTGAGGAGTCATTGTATCCTGGAACTGTGTTACCTCTTCAACATAAAGGTGACTAAAAGTTTCTATCAGCAAGTAAGTGGGGAAAAGTCAATACCGAAGGTGCAGAGATAATTATGTGTGGCAACGTAGAAATGGTGTCTTTTCCACTTGGAAGGACCCCAGGACCCTGCAGTTTCCCATGGAAGAAGACTAAATAGGAATGATTAGGAGGCTGACATCTTTCTTGAGCTGTATCCAGAACCAAAACATCAACTGAAACAAAGACCAGTGTTTGTCTTTTGAGAAGTGAGGTGGTGATTCTTTTTTTCTTTTTTTTAAGAAGGAAAAAAGGAAGATGAAACAATTCATTTGGTTGTTCATTTTCCTTGTATCCCCCCACCCCGGTCATGGGTCACAAACCAGGGTCCTTGGCCTGTACAGGGATTTTTCCCCAGTGACGGGCTTAACACCTGAGCCACCAGGGTGGTAATTCTGAAGGAGAGAACTCTTTCACAGTTTGTGCTTATTTACAACTATCTTATTACTTTCTGGGGAAAAATAAACATCATAGCATTTGACAGAACAAACAGCAGATAGGATTTGTCAAAGTCAGTGACATCTAAGTGTTCATGTTAAAAAATACTTTTATAACCAATTTATGTTTAGGTTATTGATTGCATTGAATATATACATATATATATATATATATATATATATATATATATATATGTAGAGAGAGAGAGATGGGTGCAAGCAGGAATGAAGACAAGTAGTCAGGGAGTCAGACAGGAAGAGAAAGGAGAAAGAAGCATCTTTATTTTTATTTTTACTTAGTTGTTCACACTGGTTGTTTCCCGCCCCCAAACCTGGGACTCAAAACAAGGAGTATGGCTTGCTCCTCTGGAAGCTATTGACCTAACCACTTCTTCACCGGGGCATGCCTGATAACCAATATTTTTAAGATTCTTTTTCCCATCAGTCATTAAGCAAAACCAAATCACAATTGAGAGTAATAAGCAAAGCTTCATTTCACTGACCAACAAAGGAGAGGGGAGCTAAGACACTAAAAGTCATATCCAGGGGAAAGGAAAAGGGGCAGGGTTTTTTTTAAGATATATGCTGTGGGGAAAGGTAGTCTGAGATGGGGTTATGGTGGAAAGTATATCTCTTATGTGGTCAGAGTTCTGAGAAGTGGGTGAGAGTTTGGGAAAGAGTAGTTGATACCCATTTTTTGCTTACATGGTTCAAAGATAGAATTAGGTAACTCCTTGGATGAGTTAACTGAAAGATGTTAACTGTTATAATATTCACTATCACAAAAATGCAAAAAGCAGTAATAAATTCACATCAGACAGGTTAGCAATGTATTAACACTATTCCAGAAAGACACAAAGAATTTACTCAGACCTACTCTGATTCAACTTGTGATTTTGGCATGAGGTTTTCCCAAAGGTTGTGCAATTCTCTACATAGATATAATGGATCCTACAGGTGAATAAGAATTAAATGGCATGGAATTCATGGTTTTTTTTTCAAAGTCATATATAAAATTACTTTAAAATGTATTAGCTGTTAGAAAAAATGCTAAACTGACAAAAATTAGCCTTTATTACCTATAATATTTGTGCTCTGATTCAAAATTCAGCAATTCAGTGTTCAGGAATATATACTGTGGATGCAAGTTTTACCACCAGAACTATCCCCAGATAATGAGAGTGAAGCTTGAGAGACAGAACTAAGACCCAGTTTGGAATATAGGTGCTGCCTAGCAGATTCCAACAACTGGGGCACCCAGGATGGAAAGTGACAGCAGATATTTTCACTAAAAGACAAAAAGGACAGTCATCAGTTAGTTGATGGGTATATCTACCATGTTTACTTTAAGGTTTAGAAACAAGTGACTCCATTATATATTTTGAGAAAAAAAATTCAATCTTGCTGTTTTAGAGCATTTGAAAATGGTTAACTAGAAAATGAATGCCTCTGAAAGAAGTACTGGTATATTAAGAAACTTCCCAAAAGGAGTTTTCTGGTCATCTGGGGTCTGCTTGACTCACATAGTACTTTAGTCACCATCTGCAAAGTCCACAGAGCATAAAAGCTTAGTTAAAAGCAACACTAATTTTTAATGTATAATGTGCAATGAGGAGGAACTTCCCTTTATCAATAGTGAAGTGAGACTGTCTCTTCAGATATTCAGACTCTGGTTATATGGGGTTAGTTGCTTGGTCATGCTGACTTTCCTCTGTCAGGGCTCTGCCTGAGTGAGCCTCCCATTGCAGGCAGTGACCCACCTGCCCTCCCTGAGCCAGGGTTTCTCTGGCTAATAGCATTGCACTTCGCCAACTCCTTCAGGGTAGTTTATGCTCTCTACCTACTTCACACTATTTATGAAGCAGAGGCATAGTGATTTATTTCCCCTTCAATACTCATTAATAATAATGAGTGCTTTACATATTTATTAAATAAGACACTTTTTGAGTTAGAAAGGATTATGAATGGTCCAAATCTATCATAGTTTGGTATCAAGGCAGAAAGAATCTTGAATATTTCATAGCAGAATGTTTTTCAATAAGGAGGAAATAATATTCTTCAAATAGATTTATCAATAGACAGAAATAGAAAAGGCAAATAATATATTTCTTCATTTTACTTTCATGCAGCCATTTTCAATAGATTTCATTCATTTTATCATAAAAATATGATAATTATACTTTATAAAAATATAAAGGAATATGAAATATAATATTGAGAGTATGGACTCTCTACAGAAAAGATAAATCTGAAGTCTCTTTAGCCGTCTTTCCCATACAATCAATTCCACTTCCAAGATAAGCTAACAACCCAGTCATTTCCCCTTAGAGACAAATGGACACATCCATCTGCACACCAAAAAGATCACACTAATTATTAGTTTATGCTATAATTATTTACTGGTTATTTAGTTATTTAACTTAAACAATAGAAATTTTTTTTCCCAATTCTGAAGATTCTGGGATCAAGGCTTTGGTCTGTGTTGGTTCCTTCTGGAGCTATGAGAGAAAACCTGTTCAGCCTTAATTCCCACTCCTGATACAATTAGAAATCTCTGGGATCCTTTGCCTTGAAGACATATCTTCCCTATCTTGGCCTTCATCATCATATGGTGTTCTCCCTGTCTGCTTGCTGCTTCTGGGTCCAAATTGCCTCTTTTCATTAGGACACCAGGCATATTGGATTAGGAGGACCACCCTACTCCAGTATGGCATCATCTTTTTTTTTCCTCTTTGTACGTTCCCCAAATGTGCATTTTCCCCGTTCCTCAAATATATATCAACAGACTCAGTCCTCCATCAAATTACCAAAGTGTTTTTCACCATTGTCCAGTGGATATCACGGAGCATGGCCTGCCACTGTGCACTGAGCAAGAACAAACAGATTCCTTGCAGATGTGGCAGTTATCACTGGAAAATGGTCAGAGCACATACTGGTGAAGGAGGGTAATTGCTGTCATGTGTGATAATAATGGGACCTGGGGATGAAAAGCCTTTTACATGTAAGATCAAAGATCAATGCTAGCCATGAAAATTCTTAAGAAAGTGGACAAAATAATTTACACTTGAATCAATCTCCTAAACTCTTGCTTGAAGATCATTGGCTATGATTAACTATTTTAATTAAACACTATTTAATGCATATTTACATAAGTATTATTTATGTGTGAGTATGTTATGATATGTATGATGAGGTAAGTGTGTACATGTTGTCATATACATACATACGTATGTATATACATGTAATTAAATAACTTTTTCATATTCTTGAGTGTGCATAGATACATAATTCCTATACTTTTGCTTTTGATGACATCTGACTCAGTACTGTCTTAATTTCCTGTGACCTATTTTGTAGTTTCATCACAAAAATATTTGACTATAGCAATAATTTTAGTATGGGCAGTTATGGCTTAAGATCAATTCATGAGTAAAAGTAAGAAGTCCCTGAATTATAGAAAGTTTAGCAGCCTTGATGAAATTCATATGACTGTGGATTAGGGAGTAGTGATGGGGAACAAGGTGATTTTTCTATATGGTTAGAGTTTTTTGGTTTGTTTTCAGTAACTCATATCCTCATTTTTGACTTGTATGGCATGGAGATTCTTCATAAAGTAATATACTTTCTTCCAAATATGCAGCATAGGAAGGTTTGTCCTTGTTTTCAATTGATATATTTTGTACTCTGAGTAGTTTCAGGCACCCAGCAAAATCAAGTGTGATGTACAAAGCTTTTTAACATACTCTATGTCCCTACATCTTCATATCCCGCCTTGCTGTCAACATGCTGTACCAGTGTGGTACATTTGCTACAATTGATGGACCTACACTAACATATTATTACACAAAGTTCGTTGTTTACTTTGGGGTACATACTTAGAGTTAAATATTTTTGTGTATCTGGAAAAATGTGTACTGGTATGAATCTACCATTGTAATAGCAAACAAAAGAGTTACATTGTCCTATAAATCTTTCATGCTCAAATTGTTTATCTCCTCTTCTCCCTCTTTCTATTTACTCCTACATCGAATCCCTCCCTGGAGGTAACCTAACCATTTCCTACCCATAGACATACCAACACACTCATTTATGTAGCAACCAGATCATGCATATGATGCTTCTTATCTATTCCATAATATATCATGGGAATTTTCCACACATTTACAATTTTAAAAAATATTACCTTTAAAAAAAATTCAGACTTTCAGTGGACCTTACTTTTAATTGCTCAGAAAAAAAACTATTTGGTGAGTTCTCTGGGATTTCAGCTGCTCTCTCCAAGGTCATTTCACAAGCATGAGCCTGGATCTGTCTCCCTTCTTTTACTCTGTGGCTCCACAAAACAGATCAGAGCCGCTGGTGTGGTTGCATGTGTCTGAAACTCCTCCTTCTCATGGTTCTCTGGTGACTTCGAGGTCCTTGTTACTTTTGCCTTTGTGAGTTCCTTCATTAAAAAATATTAAAACTTCTATTCCTAGTTGCAATAGTACACAGACTAGAAGAATTATACTCCATGATAATGATTACTTTTTTCCACTAGTTAAAAATTTAAAACATTTCATTGACCCCTAACATCATTGTGTAACCCTGGCTCTGTGCCTACTATGCCCATGGATATGCTAACCCAGCTCATTCATCTGAGAAAATGCCAACAAGGCTAAAACACAGTGCTCTCCCCATGAGTGGGCAATGTGCACCCTGTAGATAGCTGCGGAGTGACCCCCTGCTGTGGACATTTAGTCTTCTCCCAATGTTTTATTGATATGAGAGTCGTGGAAAGAAAAAATACCGGTTTAGTACGTTTTTCCCATAATTAAATGAACTTCCTGAGGATTATTTTTTAAATGAAATGACTCTTTAGAAGAGTATGCTGATTTTATGAACTTGGTATGTTGCCAAAAGTACAGTCTTATCAGAAAATGTGAAACTTGCTCTTCCCAGCATCATATTAATTTTTAGTCTTTTAAAATTTGATAGGCAAGACATATATTTCTTTCGTATTAATTTACATTCCTTTTATTTCCATGAACCCACATATGTGCTACATCTTGTTAAGTAGTTGTATTAACTCTGATTTTTTCATTTATACTTTTCTCATTTGTTCCATATCTTCTGTGTCTGTCACTGTTATTTTAGCACTGTCTAGTCTCCTTTCTACTATATATAATGTAACTTTTATTTCAGTAAGGACTGTTTTCTCTTCCATTTTGTCCTTGAAATATTTTAATCTCTTTTTATACTCTTTTAGATCTCTTCAGCTCCTTTATTTTATAGAGGCTATTTTTTCCTATTTCTTGGCTGCTGGAAAAAGTCTCTGTTTATAATTTTTGCCTGCTTCAGGTCATAGGTTTTCTGGTGGATAATTTTGTCCTCTTCTGCCTCTCATGTTCCTTTATGTTCTTATGCTATAAAATCTATGAATAAGAAACTTGCTGCCTCCTTTCCTCTCTATGACCACTCATGTGCTCACGGCAGTGACCATTTGTAAAACAGGGATTAGTAGCATCCTGGAGAGACAAAACAGAGGGTTAAAGAGGAGCTGAACGTATACCCAAGCGTGGCCTCACCTGACTCAACTTGTGAACGATCCAATTGACATGGATACCGGTCTAGCTATTGCTATTTTGGTTTTGGTCACAACAGCTGATGCTATGTCCCATCACTATTACCCTGCCACTCTGGGCTGTGTGATCATCAATCTGGATTATTGCAATGGAATCTGAACTCACCTTCATCTCTTATGCTTTACTGTCTTTCAATTTGTTGTCCCACAGTTTTTACAAACCAACATTTGACTGTATCGCTAATCTTCCATGGCCAAAAAGTGTTGTTCAGCATCCACAACATCATGACAGACTATTGCCCAAAGTCCTTCCTGTTACTTCCCAAACCTGACCCCATGGAGATACCACTCTTGCTATAAAACCAGGCACAGAGTGCACACAGTGAATTTACATGAGCGCTACTGAAACAAACATATGTTGCTTTCAGCCTGCAGCGCCTCAGTCTGGAAGATTCCTTTTCAGCCATCCAGATTTGATATTACATTCTCTGTGAAGAAGTCCTTGCCCTCTGAAGAAAACATGTATCATTCATGCTCCTAAGCAGTGTGTTGTGTGTCTTAATATTCATCCATATGTTTTTACTCTCTGTTTACATTGTTTTCTCCACATCTAGATTATGAGCTCCTTGAAGGCAGGACATCATCATGTTCCTCAGCTTCAGTCACAAGGCCAGCACTCACCAATGATCAATACTTGATGAACTGAGCCAAATTCAACTCAGTGTCATAAATCGAACACATGTCACTTTGCTTTATTCATTTTAGTCAGAACATTTGTTTTGCTACTTAATGAAAATTAATTTCATGAACACAGGAAATTTCACATTTCTTCATTATACCTTGGTTTATTATAGGAGGAGCAGAAGATTGAAATGCTCTAAAGTCTTACATCAGACTATAAGAAGTGCAACAACATATTAAGAGCAGTTATATATAAATTATGGAAACATAGGTGATTATTTTCTTATTAATTTCCTGCATTCTCCTAAGACTCAGCATTATAAAATAATATTATTCTAATGATTGAAGAAAATTTGCATAATCTATGTTGCATACACTTTCTTAACTCTCAAATAATCTCTAGAGTACCCTGTCTGACATGAGTGAGTTCTAAGCATCATATGCTCTCAAGAGAGCCATCAACATTTAGAAGTTACACGCAAGTAATCCTTAGAATTCTCCCACCAGTCAAATCCCTCTCTTCAGTCTGTAGCCAGAGATTACTGGTTTGAAGGTTATCAGAGATTAGTTGGAGGGAGCAGGAGTGAAACCTCTTAGAAGTTCAGTATTATAGGAAATAAACTTTGCCTCACAGTCAAGAAATGTGGGGTAGACAGAGCTTTAGTGAAGGGATACTTGTAAGAAGGAGAGGTGGATACTTCATTCTCAGCTCTCAGGTTGTTAATATGTAAACTTTATAGAAAGTTTTAAATCTGTCCCTGGAACAGAATAAAATATAGGAAAGGCATTCCTGGGAATATTTGGCCTGCGTCCCTGATTGTCTGAGGGATAACTCTAGAGACTGGTACCTGAAAATTTGTGAAGACTGATTCTTCCTGGATCATCTTATTCTGGCAGATAGAGTCATACTATCATGCCAATTTACTGGAAAGAAAAGAATGAGAAAATTATACCATATCAGGATTTCAACAATTTCTGTTGACCCACCACAATTAAAATGGAGTAAGAAACCTCATGGTGCTGAAGAAAGGTTGAGCCTCTCTGAGACTACCTGCAGTGATGGAGGATCAGAGATATAACTGAATATCATCCTATGGAATTATGGAGACTTCATGTGGTCTCATCACAGAGAAAATCAAAATTCATAGCCATACCAGGGGTATCTCCCACCACTAAGACATTATCAGTTCTTTAATGAAGTCTCTTCCTTCTGTTTATGCAACTCTCATTTCAGAGATGTAATTCTTAGAAATGGAGGGGATGAGATATACGTCAGAAGTAGACCTCACACTCCAAAGCCTTTGAGTAGGACGAAGTGTGAGTAAGCTCACCACTCAACGGTGTACTAAGGGGGCTTAAGCTTCATTTCTGACTGCCCTGCCCTGGTCCACAAGAGTGAATAGGGTTGAGTTGGGATATGAAATCCGAGTTTTCAAATGGGATGATTAGACTTTTTAGAACCTGAAAGCGATTACACTGCTCTGGCTTCTGTTGAAGACACCTGTAAGAGATGGAAAGGTGATTAGATGACACATGGTAAAATAAGTGACAAGATGAGATAAAGCAGGTCCATATAACACCTGCAGTGAATTGAGGCTGCTCCACGAATTGAATTTATTCTTCTTAAGATAGACTCTTATCTAAAAATTTATTCAAGTCACTTCTCCCACTGGGAACACTTAGAAACAAATACAATTATCTTCAGGATGAAGTTTTTCTCCCTTTGATTTCAGATGGTAATTTGGAGATCAATGATATACTACAGATAAGAAGCCCATAAAAGAAAGACAGAGGAAATAAGATCCATTACATCAACTGCAAGTGAAATTCATTTTAATATTTTAGTCCACTGAAGGTTCAATAAAGAAAGTAGATATGAGTAATACAGATAACTTTTCAAGGAGGAACATTCTGTGTCTGGACAAATGAAAATAGATCAAAAGCCTGTGCTATCCCTTTTTCTACTATTTCCATATGAAATAAAATAGAAGAATAAGATCATGAATTATTGTAGGAAACTCTGAGAGTCTTTATTGTGTTTAAGTATGAAATGAGAAAATTTCAATGAGGATGTATGCATGACTGGTCTAGATTCTTTTAGTTGACCACTATAAAATTAAACTTCCCTAGATCTTATTATTATTAATTTGAACAAACTAGTATTTGCTTAATTGGTTAAAAATAAGAACAATAAGATTCTATTTTACCTTTATTTCTACTCCAATATTCTTCATTTCTTTTTGTAGATCCAAGTTTATGGGCTATGTTGCTTTTCTTTTTTGTAAAGAATTTCTTTTAAACTTTCATGAAGATAACTCAACCAGAAATAAACTCTTTATTTTTGTTCATCTGCAAAAGCGTTAAATTTTCACTTAGCAATTACAGATAAAAAATAAAATGAAAGAGAGATTAAAGAGATTAAATAATACTACATGTTCATAGATTGGAAGAATTAGTTAGAATGGCCATCTATATAAAATATTATATAGATTCAACACAATTCCCATAAAATTCCAAGGAAACTGAAAAAACAGTACTGGTTTATATGGAACCACAGAAGCCAAAGCTATCTGAGAAAAAAAGAATGGTAGAGGAATCATACTCCCTGAGTGTGACCATCTTCAAAACAGGCAATTATCTTCAAAACAGTATGATATTGGAACAGAAAGAGACACATAGACTAGTGGAATAAAATTAAGAATCTAGAAACAAAACTATTGTTATATTGACAGCTAATTTAAGACAAAGGATTCAAGGGCATACAATGGAAGAAGGAAAATCTATTCAACAAATGATGCTAGGAAAATTGGACAGGCACTTGAAAAAAAAGAAACTATATTTCTTATTAGTACCAGACATGAACATTTAGTCAAAAAGGATCAAACACATGAACATAACCTCCAAAACATAAAATCCATAAAAGAAAACATGAAAAATATTGCATTATATCACCACCAAAGATGTCTTTGGGTGAGTGACACAGCAAAATAAACTAAAGTAAAACTAAACAACTGGGACAAAATCAAGCTAAAATATTCTGTATAGTGAAAGAAATCACCACTAAAACAAAAGGCAATCCACAGAATGTGAGATGTTTACACAAAGCACATCAATGCAGAATTTAATCTGGAAAAAAAATATAAAAAGCTCATATACCTCAAAAACAAAAATGCAAATGACACTCAAAAAATGTGCAGGAGAGCTGACTAGACACCTTTCTGGAAAAAACACACAGATTCCCTACAGATACATGAAGAAATACTCTACATCGTTCAGCATCAGGGAAATGCAAATAAAAATTATAATTATAGAGATCACCTCATACTTGAGAATGACCATTAAAAAAGACTGGAAGGTGGAGAGAGTATGGGAAAAAAGGAAATTTCCTACACTGCTGGTGGGAATGTAAATTAATGCCAATCCTTTGGAAAACTTTATGGAGATTCATCAAAAATTTTTTTTTTAAAAAAGGAGCTATAATTTGATATGGGCATATACCCAGACAATAGAAAAACACTAATCAGAAAAAAATATCTGCACCTCCTTTGTTCATAGCAGCACAGTTTACAGCAGCCAGGACAGGGAAACAACTTAAATGCTTATAAACAGATGACTGGATAAAGAAACTGTAAAATATGCTCGGTGGAATTCTATTCAACTATCAAAACAAGACGAAATTGTGCCCTTTGCAACAACCAGGATGAAACTCTAGAGGATCATGCTAACAAATGTAAGCCAGAAAAAGAGAAGTACAAGATGGTTTCATTGATATTGGAATATAAATAAATGAAGAATGGAATGAAGAAGGGAATAAGGTAGTGGTAAAGACGCTAGAACCCCGGTTAAAGTGTGCTATAAATACTGACAGACTGAGTAGCCATTCCAATATTCTTAAATGCATAAAGTCAATGTAAAAATTGAATAGTAGAAATAATAAAACTACTTTAAAAAGGAACTGAGCTATAGTTATAAAAATTGCAACGTACAGTTTGAATTAATGGGAATACCAGAATGAGAAACTGCAAAAGACGTGAGGAAATATTTAAGAATATCCCCCAGGAAAGGGAGCCAGGAATCCAGGAAACTCAGAGAACATCAAGAAATAAAAATATTAAAAATATTACACCTAGGTATATAATTTTTAAACTGAAGAAAGTAAAAGAAAAATCTTTTCAAAAGGTAGAGCGGAAAAACATTGTCCAAAAAGAGCCAGGATTGAAATTTCATTGAACCTTTATATAGAAACTATGCAAGCAAGAAAAATGTGAAGTAAAATATTTAGTATTGAGTGAGAAAAATCCTCCAACCTATTTTCTAACTTAAATCTACACATATATGTAATAATTTAACACTATGCAACATGTCCCCAGCACCATCAATACAAATGTAAGTTGGTCCTGTTCTCTTAATAGATAAGTTACATTTTTAAATAATCATTGAATTTGACATTATATTCATGCAATTACTGTTCACAGCTGAGCAAAATAATTCAGATCAAGTTTTCCCTCTTGCATTACTTGTGATTTTCCTGGAGCACATTATTAGTTTTACATATGCCTTCACTAATTCAGTCTTGAACTTTCCACATAGAACAGTAAGAAACCTCAATAAGTTCTTTCATCTAAGAGACATCCATCTTGGAGTCTTCTATAGTAGACTGTTGGTTCTCCAGCTTATTTCAGAGTTATTATCATCCTCTCTCTCAGGATCAATGCTCTCTTTTCTAGCTTCTATAATACCCTTTTTGTTTATCCTTTCTTCGGTGGAGAGTATTTTTCTTACAGGAGCCCTCAAGAATGGGAATACACAAAAGAAAATTAAAAGAAGTTGCCTGTCAGAAGTCATCTTTTCTCAAGTTTGTATATAAGCAACTTTATTATTTCTGTATCAAGGATTACTGCAAACTTAATGCCATAGTCTCAACCATGTCCGATTAATTCATATCTCAAAAAATGGCAGCTGAGATTTGAGAAGATTGTATCAAGTCTGATATATATTTGCACATCTGAAAAAATTAAATTTTGATTCATGAATATAAAATGTATTTCTATTTATACATTTAATTTCTTCCAATGCTTTATGTACTTTTTAATTAAATGTATTTCTCATTTTTTAATTCTTTTTTACAATTGCAAATATTTTTTATTCCATTTCAGACTTTCTACTGCTAGTATATAAAAATAAAACTGAGTTCATTCAGTACTCCAGCAGCTTTTTAATTAATTTCTTAGCCTTTTTCTCTATTGAGGATGATGTCATTTGCAAATAGAGATAACTTTATTATTTACTTTCCAATTTGGATGACTTTTTTTCTTGCACAATTTCCAAAGGCAGACTCTCCAGTATGATGTTAAATAGAAATAATGAGTGCAAATACCCTTGTTTCATTCTGATCTGAGATGGGTAGTTTAATGTTAATTTTGATTTTCAGTTACAATAATTTTATTCTCCACATGATCAAAACTTTTCAGATCAATTCTTATTAATTTTCCAACAAAATACAAAAGCAGTTAAAACTGGTGTCCTATGCATGAATCTTGCTACTTTATTTCTTATAGCTGAGTGTTTTACCAATTCCCATTGCCCAGCCCCAGCCTAGCAACTGCATATCTGATTTCTTTTTCAACAGTTTGGTTCTTTTAGAGTGATATCATACAATATTTGTCTTTGTATTACATGTATCCCTTCTAACCTTGCATCTGAAAATTATCTGGTATTCTCCTTTTTATAGCTGTGCAAATAAGCCTCCTCTTGACCCGTCCACCATCAGTGGACATACAGGTAGTTCCTATGATGTGGATATTGTGAAATGGGGTGTAATAATCTCTTTCATATAGTGATTTAATCTCTTTGATTTCTCACCCAGCACCGAAGTTGCTGAATGATCTGGAAGTTCTTATTTTTTTAATTTTTGAGGAGCCTCCATACTGTTTCCATAGTAAGTTATGCTAATTTATCATATATCTTAATATCAAAACAGTATCAAAATGAAGAGTGACCCAGCTTGTGGAAACCACTTGAAGGATCAGCTCTGTGTGACTGGTGGACCTACGCTTGTGGGGATTGTAGGAAGTGTTAATCTCTGTCTTCCCTCTCTTGCTGCCCTTTTCCAACGTTGCACAGGCCAATGCCAATTACCTCAAAGCCACCAAATGCAGTCGTAGCATTCACAACAATGAGAATACAATCAATGAGAATATGACAAAACGTATTTAGCTTCTGGCCATCAAATATGATATTTACTGTAGGTTTTTTTTGTAGAGGACCCCTTACAGGTTGAATTACTTCCCTTCTGTTACTAGTTTCTTAACTGTTTTATAACGAAAAGGTGCTGGATTTTGCCAAATGCTTTCTTTCTGCCTTTATTTTCTGAGATATTCTTGGGGGTTTCCTTCATTTTGTTAATGTGGTATATTGCATTTATTCATTTTCAAATATTAAATAACCTTGTATTATTGAGATAAAAATTCACTTAGTTATAAATTATGATAATTTTATATAGTGTTGGGTTGAGCTTGCTGGCATTTAAGAAAAAGGACTGCTTTTAGCTTAAGGTCAACTTTGTATCAAAGAGAACACTTTCTTTTCTGTAGAAAAACAATGTATCCCTGATAGCAGGGCCATGTTTTAGCCAGTATCACAGAGTATTCCATTATGTTCTGATAGAAGTAGATTCTTCCCCTTAGGTTTGTCTTAGAGTTTACACATGAGACAGCCAAGACAAATTTTCAAAGACACACCAATGATAACTTTTTTCAAATTAAAAGGTGCAGAAATTCTATAACACATTACATTTTCAAGTGTACTATGAATGACTGCAACTCTAATGAAAGTTAATTATGCCATTTAACAATAAATTTAGAGACAATTATTTTAAAGTGCTATTGGGCTTTAACAAATTGCAATCATATTGTGGCTATGAATAAAACAATAATTAAGTTTGCAAAATTGCATCATAAAAATCTGTATACATACTTAGTTGTATTTGGAACCCCTTAGTCATGTAAGTGATAACAAATGAATAGCACCATGGTCCAATTACTCTATATAAGATGGTGCATAAAAATCATTGTATCTAGTTGAATCAATGCTTTTAGTTATTTAGAATGAATGTAAGGTATTTAAAATTACTTTCTATTGCCTCTTCAGCATGTAGCAGATATTTTAAAATTTTACATTAGATTACTGAAATTTCATTTAATAGATGTTAAATTGATACAGTGGAATAATTCCATTTGTATTTCAGTACACTTTTTCTAAAAACAAATATTACAAACTTTTTTCCAAAAACTTACATTTTTATGAAAGTGAAATTAAGTAATTTCTGGTCATAGTACCACATAAAATTTTAATAATAAAAAATAATAATACTGCTATTTGTTAAAAACCCACAAAACTCCAGGTGCATAACACAATGAAAAATAATAGACTAACTTAAAAGGCTATTAGATTGTGTCTGACACTGCTCTAGGTATTTTCCATGTTCTAACTTAAATAGCCTTCATGTTATCACTACCATCTCATAAGGTGGAAAACTGAGACACTAAGAGTATCTTGTTCTACATCAAATCATGCAGCCTGCAAGTGTGAACTAAGGCTGACCAGTATTACCACAGAGTCATCATTCCCATCCTGGAGTTGTGGAGTTTGATTATTTGTTATGGTACTCAAAGATCACTTACATGCCCCAAGTTTCACTTAACTCACTTATAAAACAGGAGTTAGTAACAACAAATACAACACGCATCTGGGAATACTGCTAAGAGAAGGGAATGAGATTTTGCAAGTAAGTCATTGACCAAATTGTCTAATATGGTCACTGGTCAGCATATGCCCACTTTCCAGCATCCTTAGTTATACTTTCTATCTTCTCATGTTCTCATGCTATCTTATCAACTCTTCTCAGTATTGAAGTAACACTTTTAAAGATTAAGAAGCCACATGACTTCTCCATATCATATAAAATTGCTTGATTTTAAGACGTTATTTATGATAAAAAACACTATCAATTTTGGAAGTGAAAATTGTTGCAAAATTTATGGAAGTATGGATATTTTTCAATAAATTGAGAATGGAAATCCCATGAAATCCTGTCATTACACTACTGAGTATTGATGCCTAAAACACAAAAAGAGCAATTTGACTAGAAATATGCACCTGCATGTTTATTGTAGCATTATTTATTATAGCCGTGAACTGGAAACTACTTAAGTGCTCATTGCTACATGAATGGATAAAGAGGATATGGTATATATAGAAAATAAAATACTACACAGCTCTAAAAAGATGAAAACCTGTCATGTGAAACAAAGTGGATGGAACTAATAGGGATAAGTGGGATAAATCATTAAAAAAAATGCCAGGTGATCTCAACTCATATATGAAATACAGGGGAACAAAGCAAAAGAAAAGATGAAAGAGAAAACAAACAGAATGTTGTTTCCACATAATTTGGTAAAAAAGTTCCTGAAATATTTATGAAAAATATTAGAAAATGTATGAAAGATTTGCAATTTGAAAAACTGGCCAGCATCTGGAATCTTATCTATTCAAAAAATAACTTCAATCATTGTAAAACACAATGCATCGGCATAAATGAAAATCAATCAAATTGATTTTGACAGACTTGCTCCACTGCCTTCAGTTCAAAACTGAGTTAGACATAGTGTCCCAGAATAAGATGATTACAATGACCAACAGAACCAGAGTTTTGCTTAATTTTGCAAAAACCTTGTATTGTTTGATTTTTCAGTGAAAAGAAAAAGTTTTAGTTTCATCACATAATATGAATCTATAATATGCTTATATTCTGCTAGTATCAAAAAATCTGTTCTTCCACTGATATGAGAAGATTTTAAATTACCAGCACAAATGGTTCTGTACTTTTTCCATGTATTTGCAGCATGCATGCTCACTACCCAAATGACCCTTGGTAAGTGTCTTGTGAGTAATCATCAGAATTTGACATCAATATTGGATAATTTTATAAAAAAGAACAGGCTATTGGTATACATAGATTTTTTTTCTCTAATGTAATTTCAGCATGCATTTTTAATTGTTCCCGATTAAAAATAAAAAATAAGCAGAAATATCCTGACTAACAGAACATAGTTCCCTGTAAAATGTGCCCCTTTCACTCTCTTCTTTCTTTCTGAGGCTTCCATTACATCTATATTGATACACTTAATAGTACACAATTCTTCTCTAAGGTTTTGTTTATCTTTATTCATTTTTTTCTTTCCATTCTTCATCTTGGAATACATATATATCTATATATGTACTTATACATAGAATGAACATATAAAGTCATGTATTTACTTTTTTATTGAGATAAGTACACTCAAAATAAGATGTATCTTCTTAACAAACTTAAGTACATTATGTATGGTTAATTGTAGGTACTACATTAAAAATAGATCTCTCTAATTTATTCATATTGCGTAAGTGAAATTTTATACCCATAAAACTTTGAAAATAACACATTTAAAAGGGTGAAAAAAACTGGTGATAAATTCACTACCTTAAAGAGATCTCATTTTTAACTTTGCTTGGTCCATTACATGTCTTAGTAAAATTGTAATTTATATCTTTCTTTTATGTTTAATTTTTTACACTTCTAAACTATCTTCATAAACCCCAAATTTATAACTATGGTTGTTTCATGTTTTGTTTTTAAATTTTTCATTTCCTTATTATTAGATGTTTAGAAATTTTTCAACAAAGTAGCTAATCTAAAATAACAACTTTTCAAAATGAATATTTTTTATTATTACATAAGATAAAATCTTAGGAGTAAGATTTGATTTTTGCAAAATGCAACAAAGCAGTGTTATAGCCCAGAAGTATTGCGTTATTTTGTATTGCTAGGAGATGGTAATGAGTCATTTTCACCACTTTAAACTGGGTATAATCTACCAGCAAAAGAAATGAAGTCATGTGTCCCCACAAAAACCAGTATGAAAATGTTTATAGAAACATTATTCATAATAGCTAAAAGGGAAAGTCTCTAAATGACTATCAACTGATGAATGGATAAGGAGATGTGACATAGCCACAGAATGAAATATATTTTGCCCATAACAAGGAATGAAATGCTGATACCCAGTACAACATGGGTAAACTTTGAAAATATGCTAAGGGAAATGAACCACTCACAAAAGGCCACAATTGTATGACTTTTCTTCCTTCTGAAATGTTTGTAACATGCAAATTTCTAGAAATACAAAGTAAATCTGTGATTGCCTAAGGTTAGGGAAGGGGTGGAGAGAAGAATGGTGACTGATTGCTAATGGATAGGAAGCTTTTGCTTGGGTATGATAAAAAAGGACTCTAAAATTAGATTGTGGTGAGATTGTACACTTGGTAAATTTACTAAAAACCACTAAATTGTGCATTTTAATGTGACTAGTAAACTATGTGAATTATATCTCACAAAATTGGTAAGAAAAGTGGTAAAAATGAAATGCTATGTGAATATTAACAGTGTTATTTCTGCCAAAAACCTCAATCTCAATCAGTAAAAATATACAATATATTAAACTGAGAAAGGATTGTAATGTGTGACTTCTCTATTTAGAAGTCCATATATTTAGGAGAAAGTAAGAATGGGGATATTTGCAATGAGGAAGACCAGAGTCAATTATTCTGTACTAAGTGGGAAATCCTCTCTTCCAAAAACCTTGGTGATGCACACAAAGGCAGGCAAAGACTGTGAACACTTGGATGACAAGGACTGTGTCCTCCTCACCCCAGGATCCTCCACCCTTCATGGTGATAGGTGTTTTACAGTTTTTAAGCTGAATTGATTTGAGTTATGTGTTGCTTTTCCAATTTCGCAGATTGATGCCAAACTACTAAAAGCAATAAAAAGTGCATAAATTTTTAGATATCAAAGAATTGAAAAATATATTTTAATTTGTTTTCTTCATTATTTATAAAGGAGGCTTAAACCTGGATTTAGATTTTACATTTCAAAAGTTTTAAAAAATCAACTAATTGCCTCAAAAACTTTGTAAAAGTGTGTTTGCAGATGGCAAAAGCATCAGAACTTAGAATGCAGCAGTTCACTTATGTCTGTTAGAAGTCTCAGCACCCATCAAAAGTTCAGAAAAGGAGATTCAAGATTGCCAAATCAGTAGTTTCTATCATTTCTCATCTCTTTGTATTTGTAGAACGTGCTAATTCTACCTGCATGTTTTGAGTAAATGAGTTTGATAACTCTTCTTAATCCATTAGTTTCTTCATCGGGAAGATGCTGGGCTCCTGTAAGACAGCGCTTTTTTAAAATACGGAAGGTACTCATGGGGAAATCCTCTTCTGATTGCCAGAAAAATAAGACAGCGCTTTTTTAAAATACGGAAGGTACTCATGGGGAAATCCTCTTCTGATTGCCAGAAAAATAAATAGACAAAAAGTTTAAATCCTGTAGGCATCCATCTTCAGATGACCTTTCTTTCCACCTAGGTCTGTTCATGAGGGTCACACTAGGATGGCATGGACAGAGGACAGCATCAAGAGAGGTGGTTGATCCTGTTCAGTTTTGGAAGCTGAGAAATAAATCAGTGGTTTTGGTGTAATTGGACTTTTAATGGAAAATATTTGGATATGCTGCCGCAGTGACTCTGGCTGACCCTAGAGTGTGGCCCTGATTTAATCAACCCCTGAGTTTTGCCCATTAATATAAGACTGGAGAAATTCTCCACCACTCCTTTTTTGGCTTTAGGGATCTTATTTGTAACCCAGATAATCATATTAAGAGGAACTTAAGAGATGGGAAAGAGTTAGTAGATAAAGAGGCTCAGATGAGCCTGACCTTAGAGAGAATAAATGGACATACCAATGGAGTATGTTGAGGACACTGTATGCAGTCTGAACATAAATATTTAGAACTCTGTTTATATTAGGTCAGAAGCTAAAATCGCTTATACAAATTAGCAAACTACATCACCCAACATGCCTTGCATCTCTTACTGTTTCCACTTCTTGTGGCCCTGAAGAGGTGTGGTCCTCAGAGGTTACATTTTGGGGTTGTGAGACTAGGGTTTCAGGCAGTGCACGTGATCCTTGCCAGGTACACAACCTCCAATCTGCCCTTTTTTACACTGTTTTATCCCCAAATAAACCCAGCTTACTGTTGAAAAAACCCATTGCTTTTGTCTGAGGTCAACAATACTTACCAAAGTGAATAATAAATTACTGCCAAAGTGTATATCATGTCTCAAAGCAACATATATTTGAAAACTCATAGTTTCTGAGAATTAGGAATCTGGGAGTGGCTTAGCCAGGTGGTCTGACTCAGGGTCTCTCTGAGGTTGTAGCCTGTTACCGCTTTCTGGGATAAACCAAGCGGGCAGTCTTTGGAAGTATTTTAGGCAGATTTATTACTCATGGACTCAGCAGGGATCCTTCCCAAAGGTTGAAAACAGCTTTCGGTTAGAGTATACTTATATAGGTTAGATCAAGCATGGGAAGAGAGAGATGTAAATTAGAGTGGGGGGTTTCGAGTGTGGGAAGTTATTTGTCTGTTGGTGACTTGCCTGCAACATTCTGGCAGGCTTAGACCACAGGGGGTTTATGGCTTTGCTAGCTAGGGCAGTTTTTATGGCTGTCTTTATGGCTGCTGGAAGCAGCAGCAGGCCTTTTTCCCCACAATCAAGGTGCTTGCCAGGGCTTCAGAAATCTGGAAACTTGATGTTGACTGAAGGAGCCACTTCCCACTTCTTTCTCTTGGTTGTGACAGCAGCGGCAGGTACTCACTTCTCCACAGGATTGCCTGACATGGCAGCTGTGTCCTCAAAGTGAGAAACTGAACTTACAAAATCAATAATTAACAAAAACAGCAAACCTGCTTGTCTTTTTTTCTTTTTTGAAATTTGCTTAAAATCAACCTTATTTATGGTGAAAAAACAACCTTGAAGCAAAGCACTAAAATAAAGAATCAAGCCACTGAAGGGCCACCCATCAATGATAACAAAGCAACTGTGCCTAGGCACATCAGCCAATCTCTCTCCTTCCCAAATCCCCTTTCCTACATCCCCTTGGGATCTCTGGAACTACCTACCCCACCCTAACCCCAAAACAGCCCTTTTCCTGCATCTCTTCAGGCTGTTAGCCTCTTCCTTGCCTGTTTAAAAAGCCTCCACCCAATTTGGGGTGTTACCTTAACTTGAATTAAAAAAAACCTCTTCATCTCAGTATCAAATCTTGTTTTCAGTGATTGCAATCAGTGACAGGCAGAAAGAACATTGGCACTTTCCAGACCAGGGAGAGACCTGCTGTAGTGTCTTAGCAGAAGGCAGATGTAGTCAACATGCATTCCAAGGACCCAGGTTTGAGACTCAAGGCTGAGGGAAACCAACCAAGATGAACGACTGATTAGAATAAGTGCTCCTTCCTCCTCCCTCTTCTTTTCTGCCTGATACTAGCCTTCATTCCTGCCTGTACCTTTCCTTTAAAACAAAAACAAGAACAAAAAAAAAAAAAAAACCAGAGAGAAAGCAAAGCATGCTGCCTTATATAACCTAGTCTCTAAGTCACACCATCACTTCTTCCATACTTTATTAGCGCTGAATCACTAAACCATCTGACACTCAGCAGAATTAATTATGCAAGGATGTGAATATTAGGAGAGGGATCATTGAGAGCCATCACAGAAGCTTTCTATCACATGCAAATTTTTAGCAGGTAGAGGAATTAAAATATTAAACATGATCCCCTTTTCACCAAACACACTTAATATTCTCATTAATTGGGTATTATTATGAACACCCAAAAACTCAGCTTTCTCCAAATGCTCTTGGTCCACATGTTTAGATAAAATGATATACAAGAAACAGTTTAACATGCATTTCTTTGCTAGATATTAAAAATAATTTCTTTTTAAGGGTTAAGGTTATGCTATATTTCCCTAAATATTATTTGCACCATCATTTAATTATATTTCAAGCACGCACTTGCTGGGAAAAGAGGGAAACAATAAATAAAAAAGCTTAGATATCACCTAGCGCTAAGAAAAATAAAAGCAGATTTGAGCAAAGAAAATATTATTCAATTTCATGCTATAAAAATAATTACAGTAAAGTTGGAAAATATTTATGTATGCAGGCTAAAATAATTTGACGACATTATAAAAACAATAGCAAGCTATACAAAAGATAAGAAAGTAAATTTTATCAAGTATTTATCATTTTTCTTTCTTTTTCTGAGAGAAGCAACAATGAACAACCTGTCAAAAGTGGATCTATGTTTAAGTCCACCTGACCTCCCAAGTTCCTCCTATACTTTCCATCTTTTGAAAGCTTGGGAGGAGCTATTCTGATGCAGAATTTATCATTTATGCAGGAAAAAGGAACCAAATAACTAAATATTGCAAAACATAGTGTCCCTAAGTATAGCTATTTCTAAACATGAGTGAGCTGAACAGTGCTGCTCTACCTAATGAAATATCTAAACAATGTGATCGAAAAAAATTGTGTCCTTGAAAGACTTCAGAGGCATTTTCTAAGTTTAGTATCTTATAAAATAAATAAACTGCTGCATAATCCCCTTTAAGTATATGCTTAGTCTTTTTTAATTACACAAACCATGCAGGAGTCTTAGCTGTTGTAAAATATTTGGACACTAAAAAGTGATTATAAGAAAACACAAAAGTGTCAGAACCCCCACAAGAGCAAGCCTTAGACCGGGTTTTATAGTTCAAATATTGGGACAGTGAGTTGCCTCTGGCGCCAGCATCCGGATCCATAAGGAAAGCTGATGGATGAGTTTGACATGACGGACATGTATTACGTGACCAGGAGAGACCCTTCACCAAGAAACAAAAGAATGACATCAGTTGAAGAAGACCACCAATAACTTCAAAGAACAATGCCACCTTGGCCAATCAGGAACTGAAACCTGGTCTGCAGACTCCTCTCTCCATCCCCTTTCCTCACAATGTGGGATTTTCCCTTAAAAACTCAGGCAGCTGGCAAGGTCACTGGAGTCAGCCTCCCTTGGCTGGCTCCATCGTCTCTCTCTGCTCCCCACTAATGGACCCCCAACTTGCTTACTGGCTGTGCCTGTCTGGTATGTGGAGTGACCCTGAACCCATGGAGTCTGGGCCTCCCTTGGTCAGCTCCATCCCTCTACCTGCTGATGAAACCTCTGCTTGCTCACTCGCCTAACTCTGCCATGAGTTCTTTGAGAGACCCGAAAATCCCCACAAAAAGAAGCCCTTCCCAACTGTCTTCATTCCCTTTCCACCCCCTTCCCAATGTTGGAAAACCTTGCCTTTTGCTGTTATGCATCTTTCCAGCCATTTCTGTGCTTTTATATGTCTGTGTAAATCTACACACACATGCTCATCAGTGGCCTCCAAGACACCCTAGGTTCAGTGACTTGCTATATAGTCTAAAAGAACTCAGAAAATATGTTCTGCTTAAAGTTGCCATTTATTTACAGTGAAAGGACATATATGAAAATCAGCAATGGTAAAGGGTGCACAGGTCAGAGTTCAGATTGGCTAGGCACAAGATCCAGTGTCCTTTACCACAGTGCTCAGTACTCTCAGCAGTTTCATGTGACATTATCATCCAGGAAAGCTCACCAGAGGTTTGTTATTTGAGGATTTAGGTATTGTTGTTCACAAGGCTAGGTGCATTTATATGACTAAACTTAATTTCTCAGTCTCCAACCCTTCCCTTGGTAAAACTTATATCTCATAGTTCAAAGCCACCAGGAAAACCACATTGTTAGCATAGACCACCTAGCATGGTCCAAGGTGACAGAAAACAGATTTATTAGGCAGGATATTTCATGAATATGAGATTATCTCTCAGGTGACAGTTAAAATTGAACCATTCTTTGTAATTGTTATGGAGAGCCTCCAGACTGCGAGAAGACTGACCACCGGGTTCTCCAGGGTACAGAAAAAGACATTTTATTGCAAGCACCAGTGCTGGCCTAGGGGTATTGTTTACCCAAAACTGAGCATCAGACGGCTTTGAAGTCATGATTCATCTCCTTGGCTATGTGTGTTTTCTCCTGGCAACTCTTATCAGCTATGTACAGCTGCAGAGTAGGGAGGCTGTGCTTATTTGTCCCTGGTCATGGTAACAAGACACAGCTGCAGTATCCATAGAATAGGATGTAGCTACAGCCTCTGTAGTACCATGGAAAATTCCTGGCAGACTAACTGGGGTCAGTGTAAAGGTCTTCTACCACATAATAATATGCAGGGTTTGGGTAACTCAATCTTACAGATTTAACTTTTTACTACTGCGTGCATGCACATACACATACTAATACAACTGTGTTTACAACATGTAATGTTAGTTGCATAGTTTACTGTTCCACTGATGGCTTTTGCTTTTTAAAATCATCATATTTTGAATCTATTTTCATGTCAGTTTAAATGTTTAAATAGCTGCAAAGCATTCCATTGCCCTCCATAAAATATCTAATACATACACCATGATTAATTTAATATTCTATTGATAAACCTCAAGAGACTCTCCCTGAGTTTTTACCCTTGTAAATATTGCTACAAATAGATACATGCCAGGGTAACACGTTTATAAAGATAATGGATTCAAATCCAATCTCCACCACTTTGCAGTTGGGTGTTTTTAAGCAAGCTGTACAATTCTCTCTGTCTCTGTCTCTTCTTTCACAAAATAGAAACAATCATTGTTCCTATTTCAGGTTATTAAATGAGCTTATATAGTCAATTGTTTAGAACTTAACAGACATTTACAAAATAACAAATTATTATTACTTGGCACACAAGTGCTTGTATTTTGAGACTTGTAGTGTATATATCTACAGTGAATCCTGGAGTCTTCCTGAAAGCATTCATAGAATGCACTAAACAAAGCATTATTTGCAAAAAGCCAAATGATGTTGCAAATACGATGAAACATTTTGATAAAATATTCACTTATCTTTTTTCTTTTTATCTTGATTCAATAAATATATATTAAACAGCTGCTAAATTCCATGCTACTCATCTCTTCTGGGTGTTTACAGTTGTAATCAACATATCAGTGGGATTACCCATGTCATAATTGTGATTCTTTGTTTTCTGTTTCAGTAATTTTTTAAACTATAGCAACTGTTCTGTTCACTCGATACTTGAATTTGTTAACTAGCTAATTTGTTTTCTTTTAAAAGCTACTTAGATGAAATAATGCACATCAAAAGAACTACCACATAATGGGTCATTAATAAATATTGTATGTCTCAGTTTATCACACTGTCCAAAGGGCATTTTTGTTTACAAACAGTAATTTGATGAGATTTTAGCAAGTAATTTGGGTCTTGATATTAGTCCATGAAAAAATGCCATATATAATTAGCTTAAGAGTATTAAAATTATTCTTACCAGTTCATGTATGTTTAATGTTTTAATGTGAATTTTTTATACCAAAGATTGTTCTTTCTAAATAATACTTCTGAATATGGAATACCTCTCAAATAAATCTTACACTTTCTAGTTTACATAAAAAATCTGCTCCAAGCATCTAGTGAGATAGTTGTAATCCTCATGAAACTTTCACCAGTCATAAGCACTTTTGATTATAAGATAAACATGCTGTGAAGAAATATATTGCCGAAAATTCATACTGTGACAGATACTAACCATCTTTACCACTGGAACTTAGTTGTTGCTTTTTGGGTTTGTGTGTGTGTGTGTGTGTTTGTGTGTGTGTATGTGTGTGTGAAAACCAATAAATACCAGGATGGCTACTTTCATTTATATAATGAAGAACAAATCTCAGTACTAGATTTTAGCTGAATATTCTTTTTGTATCCCTAAGTTGACTTCTCTTCCTTCATTACAGATGCTGTAGTACTTCCAGCATCATCTTCAGATGCCAGGCAAATACATTCTCTACTCATTGGCTTTATAATTACCAGATATTTCTCCCAAAATTTAAATAATGAAATTATTCAGCAAATGTCACTGATAATGAACTAATGCACAATTATACATAATCCAAGACAGTTTGTATTCATCATAATTTATATTTGTGCTATATTCACCTAGGTTATTATATTAGGGGTTGAAAAGCCTTTTATCTAAAGAACTGTAAAGGAAATTATTTTGGTTTTGTGAGGTGAGAGGTAAAATATAGCATATATGCAGATATATATATATAACAAAGGAAAAAACAAATTCCATTTTTAAGTAAAATTCAAAAATAACAATAATAATGAGCATAACATTTTGTGATTCAAGTCTACTCATGATGAGCAAAATTCTTTTTTTGAAGAAGGGAATGTAACTTTTTGCCTCATTGAGTTTCAAAATTAGTATTCACTATCATCAACTAGATTGAAAATGTTCGTCTTTAATTCTGATCTATAATGAAATTTGATGTTGTTTTCTGTGAAAATACTTCCCACAGATACTCTAAAATATTGATATAAATCTATTAGAATATGATATTAATTAAGAATATTCTTCACAAAGAAAGTATTTGTAGAATTCTGTTAGTTTCTCATCTTGATGTTTGTTTTTTGCTTGTCATAAAATCACATTAATCACTATCAATTGAAAGTTAGGTGGAAACTCCTCAGAAGTAGCTAAATGAATTTTGAAATATGAAAATTTTATTTGAATATAAGTTTGAAAAATACAGTTAGAAATATAAAATATGAACTTGGGATTATATCAATGCAATTTTTATTGAGAATGGACTAACTGCTTTTTTAACTTTTGAGAACATGTGTTGTATATAAAAGAACTTAAGAAGTGTCCCTTTCTCCTCCATTTTAAAATTATTTTGATGCTTATTGAGGTAACTTAGATTTACAAAATAATATAAATCCCTATTTCCTGTTCCTCAGATACATGACAACATACACTGCCCAACACCAAACTACCAAATTCTTCGTGATTGTCCACTGAACCCCACCACTACTAGCTCCCACTCTTCACCCTTCTTCACCCTTCCCTCCATACCTTCACTCTACTGGTAACTTCAGTTTTTTTACGAGTGTCCAACAGTTGCTTTTTGTTTAGTCTGTTACTTTGTTTTGTTTCCCCATATTCCTGATGTGAGTGAGATTATCTGATATTTGTCTTTCTTCTTATGACTTATAATACTCTCTAGTCACGTCCATATTGTTGCAAATGACAGGATTATATCTTTTTCAAGTGTATGTAGTATTCCATAATGTATATATACTACATTTTCTTTACCCATTCAACTAATGATGGGCACTTAGGTTATTTCCAATTCTTGACTGTTGTAAATAGTGCTGCAATAAACATGGGAATGCATTTGTCACTCTGAATTAGTGTTTTTGTGCTCTTCCATTTTTAAAAAATGAATTTAAGAAGGATTGGTATTAATTTGCAAATGAAGTCATTGAGCCTGTGCTTTCATTTATGAAAGTTTGTACTTTACGAACTCAATTTCTTTTATTTTAATGTATCTATTCAGATTTTCAATTTCTGCTTGAATCAGTATTGGAAGGTCACATATTTCATTTAAAGTATATAATTTGTTGGCAATCATTTGTCCCTACTATTGCTTTTAATATTTTGCATTTCTATAAAGTTAGTAGTAAAGTGCCCTCTCTCATTTCTGATTTTAACCATCTAAATCTTTGCTTTTTTTTTTTCTTGCTCAGTAGAGCTAAAAGTTTATCAATATTGCTAATATTTTAAAGAAATAATTTTAAGTTTATTTTCTTAATTGTTTTTCTATCTTATTTTTCTCCTCTCTTAAAAGACAGATGTATTTCATTATGCTATATTTGAGTTTAACTTGTTCTTTTTCCTGGTTTCTTAAGATGAAAAGCTAGTTTATTGATTTGAGATCTTCAAAAGTAAACAAGTATTTTCTGTTGTAAATTCCCCTCCATGTACTGCTTTCACTGAAACACATAAGCTTTAGTATATCATAGTTTCATTTCCTTTCATCTCAAGATATTTTCTAATTTCATTTATGATTTCCTTTCATCTCAAGGTATTTTCTGATTTCACTTATGATTTCTTCTTTGAACCATTTTTTTGTTTAGAAATATCTTATTAAATTTCCTTGTGTTTGAATATCTTTCAAATTTCCTTCTATTATTGAGTTCTGATTTTTATTCCACTGTTTGAAAAACATGCTTTGTCAGTTTCAAATATTTTATATAATGGACACTTGTTTTGTGACTACCATTTTGTCTGTCTCAGTTATATTCCATGTGAGCTTCAGAATAATGTATATTCTGCTATTTTTGGATAGTGTTTTAAAAATGTCTATTAGGGTCAGGTGGTTTATAGTTTTATTCAAGTCTTCTATTTTCTTATTGATCTATCTAGTTGTTTGATCAGATGCTAAAAGTGGTGCATTGATGTCTCCAACATTTATTCTAGAACCTATTTCTGCTTTCTGTTCTATCAGTCTTTGCGTCACATATTTTGAGACTTAACTTTTAGGTGCATATGTGTTCATTATTGTTATATCATTTTAATGAGTAATACTTTCAGTATTATAACATATCCTTCTTTGTCTATAGTAGTAATATTTGTCTTAAAGTCTGATATTATCTACTATAGTTCTCTTTTAGTTACTCATGGCATTGAATATCATTTTTCACCCAATTATTTGTATCTGTTTTTGTCTTTGAATCTGTACTGAATCTATAGTAGATTAAATATAATTGGCTTAATATTTTTCTAATTGATTCTGTAAATTGTTCTATGGTAACCCACTAACATTTAATATAGTTATTGATAATGTAAGAACTCTAATTTATATGGATTCTAACTATGACTACTATATTAGAAACAAATTGAGAAATTAAAATTTTTCATTTATTGATTGTTTTGAAAATGGCAGCAATGACTATATTTCCTGTTAATAATATGTTTTATTTTGAATGAAGACAGGTAGGCAAGAGGAGAAGGGAGGAAGAAGTTTTATTTTGTTTTATTAATCTTTGTTCATGTTGGTTGTTTCCCAAGATCTCAGGTCTTAAATCAGGTAATTTGGGATGTTTGTGGACTATGCATGTTAACCAATGAACTAACTAGGCCACCATGGCACACCATGCTAATACTAACATCTTTTTTTCTTTATTTTTTTAAGGAAAGGCGCAGGTAGGAATGAAGGTGAGTAGGCAGGCATGTAGAAAGGAACACAGGGGTAAGAAGCATTTTATTTTTTAATTCACATGCAGCTGGAGGCAGTGATCAAACCACTATTCCATCAGGGTATGCCAAAGATTCATGTGTTTATTTTTTTAAAGAAAGAGGTGCAGGAGGAATGAAGGCAAGTAGGCAAGAAGTCAGGAAGAGAGGAGGAAGAAGTGTTTTATTTATTTATGCCATTTTATTGCTTATCTTGGTTGTTTCCACCAGTCTTGGGAATTCAAACATGGAACCTTTGGCTATATGTGGACTGTGCCCAACCCCTACTCCACCAAGGCACCCGTAACATCTTAATATTATCATGAAAGTAATTATGCTTTCACAAACTGCTTGATAAAATATAAAGCATCATTATTTTAGGGACAGGAGAGAGCATATTGAAAGACAAAACTTAGAAACTGAGTAACATAATTTGCCATAGTTTGAAAAAACAGTTTTAGTGTTTTTTTTTTATTTTTTTTATTTTTTTTATTTTAGCAAAGTCTATTTAGCTCTGATGAACTTTTTCCCTTATGTGGCTTTTGCCTACAATATGAATAGTGTGATAGTCTTCTATTTCCACCATAACACATCACCACAAACTTAAGAGGTTTAAAGTAGCAAATACCTATTTATTACCTCACAGGTATTCAAGTCAAAAGTCCAGGTATATCTGGCTTTCTGCTCAGATAATCACAGGCTGAAATCAAAGTGGTGTCAGGACTGTATTTCTTCCTGGAGAGCCTGCGGGGAGAAGTGACTTCTAAATTGATTGATTCATTTTTTTATCAAAATCAGTTCCCTGTGGTTCTAGGACATGGTTCTGTTTCTTTTCAGGAAGGCAACTAGAGGTTGTTTTCAACTCTCAGAGACCACCTACATTTCTTGGCTTATGACTCCTTCTCATTCTGCAAAACCAGAAAAAGCATCCTATTTTGATTCCCTCTGACTTACATTTTTCCTTATTTCCTAAGACTTTTCTTCTTTCTTCCTCTTCTACATTTAATGGCACATAGGAATACATTGAGTCACCCATATAGTCCATGAAAATGTCACTATTTTAAAATCATCTGTCTAGTAGCCTTAATTCCATCTGGAAGATATTTCAAAGCATGATTTAGATTAATGTTTGATTAACTAGGGGACAGGAATTTGTGAAGACATCTTTAGAATTCTGACTACTATAAAAGATAATTCTTTTTTTTCTACATAATCTACCTAATTAGCACTCTGATTTGATTAACTGAAATAATTTTTTCTGCTTTATATTGTCAGTATTATTTGACCAAACAAAAGTTCCTTACTATGAAAGAGCTAAGAACTATATTTACTCAGATGCCCATTATCCTATCTTAATTACATTTCTAAATTTCCTTTCACAACTTTAATCTTCACCTTCATAAAATTTTATTTTAAATGCAATAAATGAAATATTTCAGGATATCTATTACACATAAGTCTGAGGTTCTCCAGAAGACACCTAAACATCTCAGGATTCGCAAGAATTTTTCTTTCATAACAAGAGGGGTGCTAAAAATAATTAGTTTTTCTGGCATATTTCTATGAGTTTCATGTGAAGAGCTGTCAGATCTGTTAAATTGTCTAAGTAAATTGTCATTAAAACAAACATCTTAGAAATTATACACTTTGTGAGAAATGTACAAGTTTGTCAATGTTTTAACTTTTCACATGCTACAAAATTAAAGAAAACACTGAACTGGTAAGTATGAAATAGATGTATTGAGTTTTCCTATATTTTTTCCCATATATTTCCTATATTTTGGTGTCCTGGTTTTGCTTTAATGACATTAGGTAATGACAATATAACATAATTATTCATGATTTAAGTTATTATCTAAAATCCTTACTTGTCCACAATTTTTCTTTCTTTTTTGTATCAAGATTTTTATCAGTGGTTCCCAGTTCAGGGTGCACACCAAACTTACACATGGAATTTTATAAAAATGCAGAAATCTAGGGTCTACTCCAAATTCATTGAATCCCTTTATTTGACATTCTTGGTATAATCATAGTATTTAAAACATATTACATCTCATGATTATTATGTATTGCTGTATTGTGATTTATGAAAAACATATGGAAAAATACATATATGTGGTCACCACCTACATTTCCTCACTCACAACTCCCAATTTCTGCAATTTCCTGGGTGTTAAGAGTTATAAGATTTTGGGAAAATGATCTACCTGAGGAGGGCATGAAAGCTCTGTGCATTTACCCCATACCCTGCCTGTCTCTTCCATCTGATTGTTCCCAAGTTAATTCTTTGTTGTAAATTGGTAATTTAGTGATTAAATACGTTTCTGAGTTTTGCAAGTCATCCTAGCAATTTAATCAAATCTGAGGAGGCTGTCCTGGGAAACTCTGATCTATAGCCAGTTACACAGATTAAAAACTTGGACTTAGTTTGATGTCTGAAGTAGAGACCGAGCTCTGAACATATGAATTTGATGCTGTCTCTGAGTAACTGGTATCAGAATTGAGCTGAACTACAGTGATCTCAGACACACTGCGAGTATTTGAAGATCGCTTTTTGGTCTGAGGAAACCTCCACGCACTTATATTGGAATTCAGTCCAAGAACCCTATACATGTAAAAGGGGTTTTCCCTTATAAGATTTATATTCACACATTTTAATATATGAGATGCAGCAGTCACTTTTTTTTCTTCAAAAATATGCTTAATTGGTGTGTTTATACACATTTTGTTGGAAAATTTCTTTCAGATTGGCTTTATTACCTTCTTTTGTATAACCCAGAAATTACTAAATTTCCTTGTCGGTTACTTTATTCTTGTTATGAGCTCTCATCATAATTTTCACATTTATAAATGAACAATAAATTAACCAGTCATTTTCAGTCTCTTTTATCTACAGATATAACAACTTATAACTATTTAATAGAATCTATATTGTAAGCTGTAATAAAATATTTTGACTGATATATTGTCATTATTAACTCTTTACTCGAAACATTGATACTACAAAATTCAAAATCTTTATTACATCTTCTTACTTTGAAAGTTTATATCGTAATTTTCATAAATTCAGTAAGAATCTATCCTTTTTGGGGCAGGATATAATTGGGAAAATTATGTAGTATAGATCTTGTCCAGAATCTCATATTTGAGAATAACCCTCATTTTATCAGTTATGATCAGCAACTTTTAAGAAACTAAATTTTATTTTTTGAAGTTAATGTTTTCAAGACTCTCTTAGGATAATTTACTTCAGACTTGACTTATAAGATCCAGTCTTAGAGGTAAGTAATATTCTTTCTTGAGAGGTCTTGACCCCAGAGATATTTGAATACCTCAAAAATGTGGGTGAATCTGAGTTAGTGTCTTGGCCTCTTTTTAGTTAGTCTCAGAACAGAAAACAATGAGGCAAATATGTAGACATCATTTAATGCTTTGTAGATTGAAACAGCTGTTAGGAAATAATCACACACAAAGTGAGTTTTAACACCAAGCAATTGAATTTCCAGATTGCCACTATGTGGTACAATTCTGACAATAAAAAATAATTGCTGCAGCAAAGGCAAAAACTCTCATTTCTATTAGTTTAATGGAGAATAAAATCTGATACCATGGTAAACCAACATTGTAATTTTACAATTTATAAAACAGAACTTAAACATGCCCATGAAGAAAATATGTCATAAATAGCATAATACTAATAATAATTTGTATAATTATTTTTGGTAACATAGTATTTTCACTCTCAGATTTCACCTTCTAGATTCCTGAGTGGTGTTTTATGTCTATTCTAATCAAATTATTATGATGACAAAGTGCTGCTTTAATTCATATATGTTGTTCTGGACATGAAAATGGCCTCTGAGAATGGATATTAAAAAAAAAACTCCTTTAAGTCTTGATTTCCTATTTATTAATCAAAAAACAATGATGAACTCTATGCAGAATGCTGAGAAATTTAATAAGTAGATCAAAAGTTTATCACATGATTTGCCCTGGTGGAGTAGCAATTTGGTGGATGGTCTTCAGCGGCTGCAGTTCACATACATTCTGATGTGGGGACAATATGGTTTGAAATCTGCAAGGCAGTATGAAGATGTATGAATAGTGAACAAAATGAAAAACCTGAAAGAGACCTCAGAGGGGATCTCAGCTTAGCATCCTTGCATCTAGGACAAACTCCTAAATACTCATGCCAATATTCTCCAGGTACCTGGACATGCCCAAAGCCCGTAACCCTCATATATATACAGAATCCAACTTGCCTGTGTGTGAGTCAGGCAGCTTAGGTCCCGCACATGCACATGTGTGTATTCTCTTGCTGTAACCCCAACTATTTATGTCTGCTTTTAATAAAGTCACTGTGTGTTCCTACCCACTGACTCTTCAGGAATTCTTTCTGGATGAACCCAAAATCTCATCAGCATGTCTCAGCTGCCTCCCCACTTCATCCCATTCTAATGACCAGGGTTTACCTCCTGGGGTCAGAGTGAATGACCAAGACGAACAGCTAAATAAAATAAAGAACAACCAAATAAATAAACACCTTGTAAGGAAAAAAGCCTGCCTGTCACTTCCCAGTGGCCATAAAGACCACATGAGCTAGCAGAGCGATAAATCATCCTGTGGTCTGAGTTTGCGGCAATGTTGAAGGAATGCTGCCAGAATGCTGCAAGAATGCTACAGGCAACAGATAAGTCACCAACAGACAAAGAACTCCCTGTGCTTGAAACCCCCTTCCCTAATTTACACCTCTCTCTTCCCGTGCTTGCTCTAACATATATAAGTGTACCCTAACCTGAAGCTCATGCTAAGACTTTGGAAAATACTCCCTGAGGCTGCCAGTGTAATAAACTTGCCAAAGAAAAACTTCCAAAAGAATGCCCACTTGGTGTGTGGCAGGAGATCCATAACAAGCTAAATAAAATTAATTAAAAAATAGTGTCTGCTTGTCTCTGCTTGCCTTCATTCTTGCTTTCATTTTTTCTTTAACAAAATAGTAATAAAGTTCTTTGGTGTCAAAAAAAATTACAAAAAAAACCCCTCTACCTGATCATAGTAGTGGTTATTCAGTACTTCTCCTGAAGCAATTTAAGAAAGTTGCAATAATATTGGCACAATATTATTAGGATGGCTAGGAAAAGCAAATGATTCCAACACACATAAGAGACAAAAGCCATGTTAGGAAATCTTATTTGGTCCTGTTCAGGGTAGTCTAAGATCTCAGCAAGAGCTGGACATCATTTTGCTTCTCTACTATTGTCTTACATTACACGGATTCTTAATTTCTTCTTAGGCTTCAGGTGATGTTATTTACTGAGTTGCCTCTGCTGATTAGTATTTATTATTCTTATTGATTCACTTTCTGTTTATGACTGGATATCTGTATAAGCAATCTGAACACTTTAAATCCTTACTACTAAAAACCTCAGCATTGCTCAGGAATTTGTTAAAATCTGCATCTAACAAGATCCCCTTGTGATTCACATGCCTATAAGGGCATATTCAAAATGGAGATGTACTGCCCTAGACACTTTAAATCATAAAAAAGGAAGTTTTAACCTTGAACATGCTTTTTACAACTTATATGAATTGAATATATTCCATTGAAATGGAATTGGAAATAAAGGTAGACAGTGACAAATTGTTGCCTGTCAAACTGTTTTGAGAAATGCAAGTGCTGACAATTCCTTTGCAAATGCAAACATGTGAAATGAGATAAAATGGAACAAGAGTGCCATTATATCCTCTAATGAAGAGAGCAATTATGTTCTAATCTGAATCTCTGAGCTACCATCACTGGAATCTATTAGCCTTTGTCTCCTGTCTCTTGGGATAGTAACATTTCTACATTGGTTACAAAGATCACTCAAATGAGAAGCAATAAAGTTATATATTTGGAATCTGGAGCAAAGTAATCAACCATTGTTGTTTGTATTTGGCCCTCTCATACTCAAAGGAAAGTAGATTGGAAAAGTTTTATATGTGAGAGTAGAAGAGAGGCTTCAGGGTTGATGTGATTGGAGTTGTTGGTGCTGGTAAATTAGAGGTTGGCTGACTACTGCATATCTTATGTGACTGGTTTGGAGACCATATTTGGCTTTCCTAGGTTGCTTTTGATTTGGAAACAAGGCATAAAATAAGGAAGTTGGCACTCATTTACCAAAGCCTGACTTCTTTTAGCTGATTACTGCAGAAACTGTGGATAGAGTTCTATTGTCATATATATCATACAGATAAGCTATCTGTTTCAAAACACCACAGGTGCTCTTCCAGTAGTATTATTAACCTAAATGGAAAGATTTGCTTACAAATGTTTGTCAAAATAATAAAGATTGATTTCCCTCTGCTTTCTGAAATTGTCCAGATTATAAAAGCTTAAATCCTTGTATTAAGAAAACAGACAACAGAGCTCTACTTTGATTCTTTATTGTTTTAACCTTGGAAGTAAAATTTGTTGGGGTTGATATAAAGGAAGGAATAATATATATAATGAGATTTTCTACAATTTTTTAATTCATTTTGCAAGATTCTGAGACCATTGCATCCAGATTGTAATCCATCATATCCTTAAATTGTGTCTGCATTCCTGACAATTTTACTTGCCTTTCCTTCTAATACAGTTGAAACAGACTCAGAAATTTCAAATCTGTCTGCTTCTCATACCTCCCTGTAAATTAGCTCACTTTCCTTTGGAGTTTTTAGCTTTTTTTCCTATTAGCTCCTCCCTGAAGCTTTTAAACTTATTAACTGTCACTTATTTGTTAGGAAAACAAAAGCAAAAACAATTCATGGTGCGACCTGGTTGAATAGTGATTAGGACAATCATCTCCGAAGTATTCAAGTCATATACCACTGGAATCGTGTGCCAAGTCCAGGAGGAAAAAAGCGATGTGAACAACTAAATGTAAATAAAAAAAATGTTTCTTCCTTCTCTCTCTTCCAGCCTGCTTGCCTGCTCACCTTTCCTGCTTGCACCTTTCCTTTAAAAAGAAAAAAAAGAAAAAATGCACTTCCTTAACCCTGTCACCACGTAAACAATCGCAGGGAATATGTTTTCTGCATCATAGAATAGATTCTACATGCATGTCTCTGATTATTTTCCTTTTATTTAATGTTTAGTCCTTTATAATCTAATTTTCATTTTCATAATCCACAGATTCTTGGCTGAAAAGCTCAAATTTAACATGTATGTGGAGAATTTACATGACAGTGAATTTTGAAGTAGGTAACTAGAGCAGACCCAAGAACTATATCCTGAGCAGAGGCATGGAAAAGGGACATGGGGTATGGGGGAGGGAGGAGGGAGTCACCAGTAGCCAGGAGATAAGTTTCTTAGAGGGAACTATTTATGAATAAACTAACTTCTGGATTAAGATTTTTCCCAAACTAAATTCTTCTGCAGGATAAAGGAGCAAAAGGCCACTTCTTGATTAGAGGAAAAGTGCAGAAGATGGCTTCTTTGATTAAGGAAAGGCTAAAAGGGTTAGAAAAGTTCCTTTGCTTATGGGGATATCTGTTGTCCTTGACTTTGTCACAGAGTGGGGCATCTGTTATTCTGAGTGACTTGGGATGTTTTGTTTTAACACCTGGACATGTATGTGGGTATGTGTGTGTAAAGAAGACATAATAAATGCATTATGAAGGGGTTGAAGTTTCTCCCAAGTCTCTTCATATTGATCTTCTGCAGTATCCCACTCTGAAGATTATCAGAGGTGAAGGAGAAGCTCCAGATTTTCCTCTAAACCTTTCGCTCTTTTTTTCTTCAAAGAAACAGTTGCCGGTCCTTGGGCCTTCATCCTTTCCCCTAATCAAGAAGTGGTCATTATTCACTTATATACCTAGGAGAATGTCCAAAGGGAAGGTAAATCTATCTTTACTTTCAGAATAAATATGAATCATCTTTCTTTGCTACATGAAGACTCCCTCCTCTTTCTTTGACATCCCAGGTTCCCTTTCCCAAGCTTCAGCACAGGACATAAGTTTTTGGTTTGCCCCAGTTACATCAGAATTTACCACCATATAAATTCTCCATGTGTATTGATACAGGAATCAAAAGAAAACAAAAAACTGAAAGTTGTCACTTTCCAACCAAGCATGAGAAATGGAATGTTTTGCAGTCTGAAGCAAGACCAGATGCTGTTCAACCCCTCTCCTGTTTTCCAAACTCAAGGATTCCAACCCCACCCCTCCTTGCTTGCCTAACATTCCAGTTCATCGACTCCCTACCCCTAAATCAACAGCAGGACAGGTGGCTTTATCAATATTCCACCCCTAGCTCCCACTGTGCTAGCCAGAGACTGCCCCCTTAAAAAAAACTCACAACTGCCCTCGGATTACTCTTTTTTGTCTCTTGGCAGAAAAGAACTTTCCCAGCCTGCACATGAGACGATAAAGTCTCACTGAGAGCCCATCTGGCTTCTTGTCTCTGCCTCTTATTGATGAACCGGCTTACATTTATGTTATTATATTTAGACTTTTATCTTAATAATTGTATTCAATGTTAATTTGTTTCTTCATCAAGTCTGTGAGTAACCTCAGAAGAATGGAGGAATTTTTCATTGGTCCCCACAATTACAAACACAGAGAGAGAGAGATTGAGAAATAGTATTCAGACTAGATAAAGGAAATCCTGCTTGACACGAATGGATCTTGAAGGTATTATGCTAAGTGAAATATATCAGAGAAAGATATATCTTACATGTAGAATTTTTTAAAGATTCACTTGCAGAATTAGAGTAGAATGGTGGTTACCAAGATCTGAGGGTGAGGAAATCAGAGATGCTGGTAAAAATGTAAACTTGAAGTTAGAAGATGAAAAATTTCTGGTGATCTAATTCACAGAATTGTGATTATAATTAACAATACTATAATATATTTTTATGTTACTAACAGAGTAGATTGCAAATATTCTCACCATAAAAAAGAAGAGATAATTATGTGTCATGATAGAGGTGTTAGCTAACATATGGATAATCATTTTGTAATACATAAATGAATCAAATTAGCACAATTATATACCTTAAATACACACGTTTCATGTCAAGTATTTTTCAATAAAATTATTTAAAAAGAGGTGTGTCCTGGTGGAACAGCAGTTAGTACTATCGCCTTCAAAGGAACAATGTAGGACAGAAGACATATTCAAAGTGCCATATGCTGATGGGTATGGTTAAGCAAGAATACTGTTTCCAGAAAAAGCTATCCTTCAAAACCTCAAGTATAATAAATCCATTTATGATAAAAAATAGTTAAAAATCTCATTGTTGGCAGAACTGATCAACAGGAAACCACTCATGCTGGAAAGAAAAACTATATCAGATGTCCACTTGAATTCACTAAAGGAAATAAAAAATAATTAAATGTTAACTGCATTCATTAATATAAAATATTCTATATTTTTGCATTTCTTCTCTTAACTTCTTTTAAAAGGCATACAATTATTTAACTGATAATCATACTACTATATTGTTGAAACTATAATCTATATGTCTACTATATACACTTTAATAGCATAAAGGTGATTTGATAATGGATCTATGCTAGAGAGGATAAAAATTCTCAATAAAATAAAAATAGCAAGGCATTTCCTTAACCGAAATAGGAACTCTACTTAAAAAGCTTAGCTAACATGATTCTTAATGCTGAACACTCCTTTTTAACTTTTCTGGGAAGAAATGAAGAATGTCTCTTTTTGCCATTTCTGTTCAACATTTTACTGGAAGTAGAAGCCAGTGCAAAAAGACTCCTACAACTCAGTCAAACATCAAAAAGATCTAGTTTAAAAAGGAAGAAGCAAAACTGTTCTGTCAGGTGACAAAATTTGTATGTAGAAAACTATAGAACTTCTACAATTAATAAAGAAGCTTAGCAATGTCAGAAGCTATATGATCAATATTAAAATAAATTATATTTTTACATAGTTCCAGTATCTAAAAAAGAAATGTTATTCACTATAGTATAAAACAAAATGAAATACAGTTAAAGATTCACTTGTGCATTAAAAAGTACAAAATAATTATGAGAATTAAAGTAGAGCTAAATAAATTGATATTTCACATTCATAAATGTGAAGATTCAATATTCTCAAGACAGAAATCATCCCCCAACCAATCTACAAATTCAATCCTTAGCAAAATTCCAGTGGGCTTTAAAAATATTTTAAATTTATTACAGTATGTGAATGACACAATAGCCAAAACATTTCAAAAAAGAAGGATCATTTTGAACAAGACACACCTGAGCAATTCATTCTTACCTTATTTACCATGAAACCACAGTAATCCAGACACTAGTATTGGTGGAAGAATATCATATAGATTGATCAAATAGAATCAAGAGTTCGGAATATCAATTTTCAATTAAGGTACCGCAGTATTGAATAAAGAAAAGATAGTATCTTCAAAAAATGTGCTATTTTAAATATCTGCATATAAAAATTATGACTGAAGACTCTTACATTACATGAAAAAATTGAAATAAATCGTAGCTCTAAATGTAAAATGTAAAACTATAGGATAAAATCTTTACGACTTTGATTTGGATAAAAGTTCTTAAATACAACAATAAAGTATGATTTTTAAAAATAGAAAAAGGTGTAAAGAAAACTTTACAGCTCAGTTTGAAGGAACCAACCTGTGCTATTGTGACTTAAATAAGAGATATTTATTTGGTCTTAGTTCTCATCTTTAGTATGGAACTGCTAAAACCCTCTGATTTCCTGTGCAATAAAGGCAAGAACATATTTTTCTTATGTTATTTGCTTTCTTGTCTTCAGCTCCTGAAATCTCTTCAGAGCCATAATGACAGTATGAGTATATTGTTCTTCATAACAAGGCCCTTTTTCACTGTGACTTAGTTTATGTTAATGAGGTGACTTTTGGAAAATACCTAAGGATGGGCGCTGTTGAGGGAAACTAAGCATGGATAGATAATTGAAGCTTTCAGTCCCACTACCTGAGTCCTAGTAAGGGTAGAGGGCTGGAAGTTGATTCAATCTGTAATGGCCAATGATTCAATCAATCATACCTATGTAATGAAGGCTCCAGGTGACTTGAACAGCTTGATTAGTAGACGCATGGAATTGTTGGACAAGTGACGTGTTCACACTCCATGACCCTGGCCTATACTTCATCCTGTGCATCTCTTCCTGAGTTATAGATAAGGCTGTCACTGGATAATATCCTTTTACTAAACACCAGTGATCCAGTAAAGGAAATGCTTTTATTCTATGAGCCACTCTAGCAAATTAGTTGAAACCAATAGACTGTTGAAACCTATAGCAGGTGATAAGCTGGACTTGCAGCTCATATTTGAAATGTGTGTATGGAGTCTTTTATGACTGACTTCTTGACCTCTGAAATCTGATATTATCTCTTAGTAATGTCAGAAGTGTGTTAAGCAGTAGGACAACGAACCTGAGTCACAGGATTGCTTGTGTATGTGAGGGGAGTGGTTTATACACACAAGCACACACACACTGGAAATTGAATCCAGAACTCTTACAATTTCATTAAAGCACTAAATAAGAGGTAAAATAATCTAGTAGACAATTCATATGTGAATAGCTAATAATTAAATTAGAAGATGCTCATCAACATCAACCATTAGGAAAATGAAAAGTAAAGCCATATTTGAGATACCACTTTGTGGAGTAGTGTGAGAACATAACTCATATCCAACCTTGAAAGTGGGCTTAGGGACTGGCCAGCCCTGAACACAAAATTGAATGTAACAGATGGACTCTCTGGGATTATAATTGTCTCTGCCCACATGACTGTACCTAAGACGTCCTGCCCTGGAATTTTGCTTCCCTTACTTATTCGACTGTTCTTTATTCTTGCCCATTTGGCTGTTCTTTCTGCTCACTATCCTCCATCTGCTCATAGCCCCTTTAAAAGAATGCCTCTTCTCGCTGATGGCATGGTAGCTTTCCAGAAACATGCCCATCTGGCCATTGTCAAGATCCCCTGTTGTGAGTATAATAAAGTCCATGTCATTGTCTCCTGTGTCTTCTTGTGATTTCCTTGGACTATCTACAGGACAGGGCATTGCGTAACAATTGGTGTAGTTTATAAGACAGCCAAGAATTTCCAATAGATCAAAGTGGATGTGTCTCTGGGAGTAGTGCAGGACAAATCCAGGGGTGGGTCAGTGGAAGATGAGGTTCTATATGACCATGTTAGTAAATAGCTGAGGCCCCTGCATGATTGGGGGGATGCCCTCTTCATGATACAGGGTCTACTTGCAACATTGCAGGACATAGGAAAAGAATGTGTGTGTCAGGGAGGAAGGATATCATGATGGTCACTACTGCTGTGGATTAGCCCTTGCAAGCAGCGAGATAGGCCACTAGGGCACAGTTGGTGGTGAAAGCTCAAGTCCACAAACCACAATGGAATGAGACATGCCTTCCATCCAGTCTCACTACAGGGAAAGCCTGGAGAAGCACTTAAAATATACAAAAGAAAAAGTTTAAAATGGCTAGGCAGGTAATGGCTTCAGTGGACTTGTCCTTATTGTGTGTTCTCTTTGATTAGCTATGAACAAGCAGAACTGCAAGTTCTAGGACACCAATTAAAATATACCTAAATGATCTGTCAATCTATTCCCTACTAAGACACGGGGATAACAGTATCTGATACAAGTCCTTACTTTTCTCATTGAAAAAGGCTACAATGTTCAAGTAATTAAACAGCAAATAAATTAGTTTGGAATTATTTTAACTCCAGGACACAGGATAATCCCACTAGCAGAGAATCCATTTGGGTTCATCACTCTTTGTTCCTGCTTCTGTGAGGGTTTTGGTTTTATCTGTCTGTGTTGGATTGAGAAAAATCTTGCCATAGCATGGAGTCATTGGGTTAAAAGCAAAGCTAGCTGATTGTGGTATCCTTTGAAACCTAGCCTTCAGTCCTTGGCACTGAAAATGTGTATTATTAACCCTCCTATTTGGACAGAAAAGAACTGAACAAAACTTTGACTATGTAAGTTCAAGAGGAAAGGGAAAATGGCATTGATGTGTTTTTCACCAAGATAGCAGCAGTACGCACTGGCCTGAGTACAATGTCCCTAGAAAGAAAATAGCAACTTTATTTTTGCAACTACTTTTAAAATAAATCATCTAGTTTAGAAAGAAAAAAGTGGGGCTGAATAAGGGGACACTTTTTAAATTGCAAACCACTGCTTTAACTTAGTTTTCTTTTATCAGGATGACAGGCAACACAAAGTATAAAGACTTTTACACAGAAAAGAAGATTCCAAGACTCCTACCTCAATTTCAGGAGTCTGTATATGTCATAGATTATAAATGACATTGCCAAATTTACTTCGTATCTAATTGACTCAGAGAAGGTAACTTAATAAATTATTGCTGAAATTAAAATGCAGTGATGAACTAAATAAGAACCAGGCTAAATTCATTGCTTTTTACCTTAGACATGTTTAATGCTATCTGAAGAAATTACAACATAAAGAAGCATATATTGTTTGCTGAAACTCTGAGCTGGAAAAAAATCTTTGTTTTGTTTTGTTTTGCTTTATAATTATTTAACATGTGGTAGGTTGCTTAAAGATTGTTCTCTATAAATGGAATTAAAGTATTTTCTAATGTGTTGGCAAGGTTTCCTGAGCATACCGAAATCAAATTCTGAAAAAGAGCTTTCTATTAAGAGAAAATATGGGAAATCTTTTTTGATATGAGGGCTCCTGATATATCCTATATGAAGAAAGTCTCTGTGAAAGGAAAACATTAAAGATACTGGACTCGGTTGGTATAATAAACTCTTATGGAAAGCATTATCAACGTACAAGGTAAAATTTAGCCTTATCGGCATATATTTATATGGAAATGGAGTAATTAATATGCATGTTCTGAAGTTATATGGAATTCCTAGTATGTTCTGGCATAATATTTGTTATTCTGATTATTATTTAAAAGTGTTACATATCACAAAATTAAACAAAGATTCATGCTAAATTGTTAATTAGGTTATAAGTAAATCCTTGATCATGGTCATTTTTCAACTGCAGGTGACAAACACAAATTATAAATGGAAAGACTAACTTCCACTGCAATGTTTTGCTGTATGGATGGCATGTCGCTAACCTCTGATTCACTTAGAGATTTGGAAGAATATGTCCTCCAGCCTCCTTATACATCACCATTAGTAAAAGGGAATGACAAGACATCAAAACATACTATGAGGATCTGGATTGTCATATTTCTTTGAGGTTTATCTAGTTGAAAGAAACAAAAAAATGTTACTAGCTGCTGTAAATAACGTACAGACTTATTCGGTCCCTAATCCTCTACTCATTTGTAGCTATTGTTGGGGATACTGGGGTCCTGGAGAGCATTCATTCCACACCTGGCTCAAATCAAAAAAGACCAATTTATAGGGACAGAAAATAGATGAAGAGTTGCTAAGTAAGGCTATTACATGACAAATACTTACGCGAAAATGGATGTAAGGGGTAGTTCTAGGTGATAAAAAGTATTTAAAACTGAATTGTGAAATGGCCACATAGCTTTATTAACTTACTAGAAGTTCTGAAATGTCTACTTATCTAGGGTGAGTTATACACACATACACACATATGTATATAAAATCATACTAAATAGATAAAATAATAGGTACCCCCCATACATTACTATTTCACTGGTCTTTACATAGTCTTTCATCTACTTCTGAATTCTATAGGCTGGCAGTGCATTTAGAATTTGTCTTGTTATTCATGAATATGACTGCTCTATGATTTTGGTTTTCACAATCTTGGTAAGCTTTCAAACAAAAAGTTTAAAATAAAATTATTTTTGCACTATAAACAGAAAAATTAAATTATATGTATAATGACCATATAATAGCAATAAGTTCTTTTCTCCCAACTATTCTAGCACCTTATTTGATTTAAAAATGTTATCCCTTTTACTGGTTACCTATGATTATATATGTTTAGTCTTTATTATTACATTTGTCAGCTTTAAATCATCTTTTATTATTAGCAGATGACAGCAATCAATAAAGGTTTTCCTTCCACAATCTTTACCTCTTCTATGGAGTGTTCATAGGATGTGTCATATCTATGTTGACAGGATACAGAATATTTTAATTATGCCCAGAACCCAGACCCAACACTTGTTTAACCCCCATATATACAAATATCATTGTCAATCTTTTGCTCTATTTCACTAGCAATTCTTGATTGGAAGAAATTTGTTTTTCAAGAGATTACTCAAGAAGTATTGACAGAAAAGCATTCCCTTCATTTTGCATATTCAAAATTATCTATAGGATAGTTAAACTGAATGTTCAATCTTAGGCTCAAAGTATAATTTTAAAAATAAATTTGTTAGTAATAATATACAATACTAAAATTAAAAGAAATCAAGTTCTTCATTTACTCATTCAAAATATATATGAGGTACACCTTGGTAGAGTAACATTTGTTCAGTTGCCTTAGCTGGTACAGTTCACTTAAATCACAAGAAGCCTGGTTTGTGTGCTGGGATGGGGGAAACTACCATGATGAACCATTAAATAAAGTGCTTATTCCTGCTTTTTCTCCCTGCCTGTCTGCCTCTGCTTATCTTCATTATTGCTTGTACCTTTAATTTAAATATATACATGCATGTATATATGCACATGTATGCATACATATATATTTGAACACCATCTATAGATTCTCTGTCATAAAAAAAAATAGGGAAAGAATTATAGACCAACCTTTTTCTCTAATAAAAATAAAGTGGGGTGAAGAAAACATGTGAGTAAATAAATGCAATAATAAAAAAATCGTTTTACTGTTAGGAACATGATCTGAAAAAAAAAGTTCTCTTAGAAGACTTTACAGAAGAAACTGTGTCTAGACAGTGAAGACATAAGAAATGAGACATGAGATGGTCAGGATTAGCCGGCATTAACTGGGGAGGTGATAGGTTCTCCAAGGAAAAAATACCAGTCATAAAATTTTACATAGTGAAAAAGGCATAGACAGTTGGAGAAATAATTGTGTGGCTGTAGCAGGCAGGAAGGAAAGCTCCAGATAAGAGCATCAGACATAGTCATGGTCATCCAGGTTAGGAAAAAGTACTCTGATTTCAGTATGGAGAACATGAAAGAGGGAGTTCAATTGAAGTGGAAATCTAAGTAGGAGGCTACATGAAGTCAGAATGAGGGGTGAAGAGACTCAAAACAAATCACCCAAGACAAATCTACCCAAGCACATTTCAGGAGAGGACCTGCTCCGGCATGCTAAAAGCAAAGAGAAAATCTTGCCTTTCCCCTTTTGCTGAACTATTCCCTTCATTAAAGAAGTAGCTGTTACTGAAGAAATTCAAAACAGATTGCCCAATACTCTGCAGATTGCAGATGTTCTACTCTAACCTGAACATTATTTTTAACTGAGGACAATAGCAACTCCAGAAGTAAAGCAGAATCTGTTGCCTTTCTATGAAAACTTTTGTCCTTGTTTTAATGAAGAAGTGATTGTTTTTTCAGTTATTCCCTGGAAGAATGCAGTTTGGGAAAGTTTAAACCCAGACTTTAGATTTTCTGTGAACACATCTTTGCTAGAAAACTATCTTTTCTTTCAGAGTAATGATGAGTCATCCCTCTTCATCTTGTGAAGACTTCCTCCTCCATTTTTGATACCCCAGGCCTCTCTCCTGTTCCTCAACACAGGATATAAGACTTTGGTCTGTCCCATTTACCTTTAAATTTACAGTCATGTAAATTCTCCAGAGGTATGTTATTAAATGTGCTCTTTTCTTCTACTGATCTCGTGAGATAATAAATTATTGTTTTGTCCAGTTCAACCTCAGAGACAAGAAGGCATTTTCTCCATGACCAGAGAGGTGTAGCTCACAGTTTATTTGGGGATGTTGACAATGAGTGTAACACAATAAATAAACATGGGATCTAAGAGTGGTGACAAAAGAATTCACAGTAGGTGCTGAACGTGGCATTTTAACTGAAGTCCTATAAAAGAAGATGGGAAACTGACAGCCACCAAGATATTCACTTAAAATTTGGATTAATGAATAGATGATTCATTGAAATTTTCAGTGGTGCTTAAAAGACGTGAACAATGCAAAGCTATATTTGTGGTGTCTGGATCTGTATCAAGTTTTAGCATATTCTATAAAGTCTTTTTTCTTGTCATTGATGAAATTTTTATTAAAGATATTACTCTACTGGAAAACACATTTTAAGAACTGAAATGTTCAGTGAGTCATTTCTAACAATGATCTCAGCTGCAACTTATTTAGGTAATCAGATACCCTGAAAATAGTTTTCTATGATGAAGAGATGACTGTTGATTGTTTACTGTATACTGTGACAGCTCATCTTGTCTCTCTACACTTGTAGCATTCTAGGACATATTATGGGGAATAAGCCAAAAGCATGACTGTACTGATAGTTTGTTAAAGCTACAAGAGGCACTTTATTTTTACAGCCATTGATTCTGTGTTTCCAAAGTTTTCCAACCAGATGTTCAGGGAAAATGGTCACCTTTTAAGTGCATGATAAATGTATAATAGACAAATAAATGTTTGCATGGTTGACTCAACAACACTTAGGTAACAAATGAGCCAATGATTTATTTCAGATGTGAGGCAGTTGTCAAACAATATTAATGTCCACAAATTAATGGATGAGCACAAAAGATTTGCAGCAAGGCCTGTGACACAGATGGCAGCATAATGGAATCCATCCTTCATTGATTTAACCAATGTTCTCCAATTCCTAATATCTCTTTCCTTAGGTTGAGAGGGCTTCAGACGACATGTGAAGAAGTGAATCTCTTCGTTAACAGCTGCTGAGAGATAAGTGCAGACCATAAACAGTCAAGTGGCTATGAGACAGACACCTTGCATAATTCAAGCAGAATGACAATTCTTTGCAGAGGTGACAAGAAATAGCGAAACTTTTCATGCAACTTTTAGAAAACTAGAATAAACCAGGAGCTTAACTTATAAGTAATATTAATAAAAGCTAAAATCAGATGAACTTAGTAAATGGTTAGTTAATAAATCAACTAGGGAAGTTGAAGTTCAAATAACAGACTTAAAGAAGCCATGCAGAGGCTTTTGGAAATCTAGTGAGGCAGGGTTTAGGGTTCAGAGCCAGCCAGGGCCTCAGGGAGCACCTGCACTGTGAGTTGGGCCTCACACCTACTGCCTCAACCAAGAAAGGGGTAAGAGGCAAGTGTAAAGTAACCAGAGAGGTCTTCTTGTCTACATGACACCCACTCTCTGGGGGACTGCTGATATCATATTCCCCCATCTATTCTCCGGCAAGAAAGGGTGATCCCATTCTCTGAAATATAACAAAGCTGCATGTGCTTCCAGACTTACTTCTGTGGAATATGAGGATTTCCCTATCTCAGCTCAAGCCTCCTCAATGAGATCTACAAGGGATGAGCTCCAGTGTCTGCAATTAAAGCCCTCATCCTATTTGATTCTTATGCCCACTGCATCTAAAGCATCATGAGTTTTATTTGGAATATAGAATACAAAGATACATATTTGACTAAATACTTTAACTTGAAAATTTAATCACAAAAATTGCCAAAACAGATTGCATATTAGTCATTACAAAATATTTAACAGATAGACATAGCATACAAACTCTCTAATAATCAAAAGCTGAATCAAGATATAATGGCATAGGGGTCAAGATGGTAACCTGGTAGCCATGTGTCAGATGTCCCCACATAACAATTAGAAATCACCTATTTTTCAGACACACATGCCATGGAAGGACAGATAATCACCATCACAAAGGTAGGTGAAGACATTGGGGTTAGAACTGCATCATGATTCAGGACTCCCAGTTGGGGAAAAAGAAATGGTGGAGAGATTGGGGCTTCAGGAAGAATTGGGCCTTCCAGGAGTCACTCTAAAAGCAGCAAAGAGGCCACACAGTAGAACCGAGACACAGAGTAGGTAGGGAGCCTCTTGGTACATAATAGAAGGACAAGTACCCTAATGGTCTGAGAGGGAGACTCCAAAGGAAGATTAGACAGAGCACTGCCATAAATAGAAGGCAACTAGGTGAATTCTCTACCTGCCCCTGCCCCCATCATTTTGCTCCAGAGCTGCAGGACCCACCAATGGAAATACCAACCCCAGGCTTAAAGAGTCTCCCAGATGGAGGAAGTTTCAATAACTACCTACAGCGCCACCTTTAGCATGAGGCGGAACTGCAGCTTGATTCCTGATTGTGAACCAGTGTCAAGGAAGTTATTACCCTTTAGAACTATGAAAAATGGGGAAAAGCTCAGAATTAAAAAAAAAAAAAAACTTCAAAATCCATTGGCAGAATTCTCAGATCCCAATGCAGTGTCCAACTAAGAGCTTCAGCAAACCCAAACAGTGGTGATGCCACAGAACTCAATAAATCCCAGTATTCAACCAAGATCCAGGTTTACTTGCTGATAATGGATATGCTAGAAAAGGCCATCACTACAGAGACACCTAAGGAAAGAAAAGCAGAAGCCAAACAGAGCAAAGACAGAGAGAAATATATATGAAATGATGGATCTGACTAAAAAACAGGAGAAAATTTGAACATAAAAGACTATGCAAACTACAGGAGGATGAATTTAGGGCAACAGTGATAATGTCTTTTTGCTGATTGATACCTTAATTGATACCAAAAAGACATACTCATGGAAATCAAGAAAAAAATAGGAAAAAAAGGGAACAAAAAAGAAAGAAGAAATGAAGTAAGGTATCAAATAAATGAAGAACGTAATAGCTTAACTAAACAACTCAATGGAGGGACTCAAGAGTAGGATGGATGAAGCATCCAATAGACAGTGAACTAGAAGACAGAGCAGAGGAATGCACTCAAGCATACAAAGAGAAAAGATAATGAAATAAATGAAGACAGTATTTGCTACCTATGGGATAGCATCAAAAGAAACAACACTTGACTCACAGGAGTCCCAGAAGGGGCAGAGAAAAGAGTGGGGAGAGACTGAAGAAATAATTTGAAGAAATAATAGCTGAGAATTCTCTAACCTGAGGAGTGAAGCAAGTCTCCATACTCAGGAAGCTCAAAGAGTTCTAAACAAAAGAAATCGCAAATGACCTACACCTAGACACATCCTCATCAACATGTCAAAAATACAAGATAAAGAATTTTATAAGCAGTTAATAAAAAACGAGTGACATGAAAAGGAGTACCTATAAGACTGTCAGTGGATTTTTCAACTGAAACTCTACAGGCCAGAAGGGAATGGTGTAATATATTCAAAGTGCTGAAAAAAAAAGAATGTTCTACCTCATATTATATACTATAAGGCAATAATTTAGACCTGAAGGAAGACAGAAAAATGTTCAGATAGGTAAAAGTTAAGGAATTTCACGACAAAACCAGCTCTACAAAAAAAAAAAGAAAAAAAATGGAAGCTCTATAAAGTGAAAAGAAAACCCACTTAAAAACAGCAAGATAGCAAAATATAAGAAGTGGGGAGGAGGAAAGAAGAATAAAAATGCGGATGATTAGAATGAGTATAAGAGTAATCTGCTTAAGAATAAAAATAGGAAATAAACATAGAATGTTTAAAGCTAACCTCAAAATGCATCTCCAGGGAAAAAGCAAAGAAGAAACAAAAAGGGAAACCAATCAAAACAGAAGTACACTCAATCCAGCTGAGAAAGAGAAGAACCAAGTCACTGTCTGGAAGAAGATCCACAAGTCAAATTAAAAAATGGCAAAAAAAGTTACATATCTATAATCACCATAAATATTAATGTACTGAAGTAACCAATCAAATAACACAGAGGCCAAATTGATTATAAAGCATAACCCAAGCTTTTGCTTCATTTAGGAAATTCACCTTTCAAAAGATAAACATAGTGTCAAAATCAATAGTTGGAAGATAATCCTACAGTCGAATGACAATGACAAAAAAGCAAGAATAGCTGTACTATATCAGATAAAACAGACTTCCAACTAAACAAAAAGCATAGCAAAAGACAGACATGAACATTATATAATGATTAAGGTATCAATCAGCAAAAAGACATAATGCTTATTAATATATATGCACCCAATGAAGGACATCAAACTATATTAAGCAAATGTTATTAGAACTGATGACAGACATTGACAGCAAGACAAGAGACTTCGACACCCCCACATACAACAATGGGCAGATCAACCAGGCAGAAAATTAACAGGGAAAGAGCTGCTTTAAATGACCATTTGCAAGAATTATTTCTAATAGATGTATACTGAACACTTCATTCAACAACTGTATTCACTTTCTTCTCAAATGTGCATGGAATATTCTCAAGGACAGATAATTTTGGGGGACACAAAATATGCCTCAACAAATTTACAAAGCATCTTCTCTAGCCACAATAGCTTATACCTGGAAATCAACCACTAAAAGAAAGCTGAATAACCCCAAATTAATAGGAAACTAAACAATATGCTTCTGATTGATTCTTGGGTAAAAGAGGAAATCAAAGAGGAATTTTAAAAATATTTAGATACAAATGACAATGAAACGAGCTACCAGAATCTATGGGATACAATGAAAGCAGTACTAAGAGGGAAGTTCATTGCAATCCAGGCCCACCTCAAGAAACAAGAAAAATCGCAAATAAACTAAACCTTGTATTTAAAACAACTATAGAAAGAAGAACAATTAAGCCAAAAATCAGCAGAAGAAAGGAAATAAGGAAAGTTGGAGGACCCCAAATTAAGTGAAGGCCAAATAATGTGCTTCTGAAGACTCGGGTAAAAGAGGAACTTAAAAATACTTAGAGACAAAAGAAAATGAAGATAGGAGCTATCACACTTTACGACTTTCAGCAAAAGCAGTATTATGAGGGAAATTCATCCAGACCCACCTCAAGAAACAAGAAAAATCACCAAAAATATCAATCTAACCATAAATTTATGGCAACTATAAAGAACAGCTAAAGCCAAAAAAACAGTAGAACAAAGGAAATAATAAAATTTCTATGAGATATAAAGATAATAGAAAACAAAAAAGACAATCCAGAAAATGAATGACAAAAAAAAGCTATTTTTAGAACAAATAAAAAATCCACAAATAATTGGATAGTGTCACTTACAAAAAGAGAAAATTCTCATAACTCAAATCAGAAATGAAAGGGGAGAAGATATCACAGAAGGAAAATACATCATAAGAGACTACTATGAGTAGCTTAAGTCAATTAATTATACAATCTCAAGGACATAGACAAAATTTTAGAAAAATACTGTCTACAAAGACTGAATCTAGAAGAATTGGAAAACTTGAATAGAACAAAACCAAACAAGGATGTTGAAGAGGTAATCAGAATTCTCCCTAAAAATAAAAACCTAGGACCAGAAGGATTTTCTAATGAGTTTTACTAAACTTTCAGAAAATAATACCTATTCTTCTCAAAGTCTTCCAAAATATTGAAGAACAGGGGACACTCCCAAACACATTCTATGAAGCTATCATCGCACTGATACCAAAACACTGATAGAGACATCAACCAAAAAGAAAAGTACAAATCAATATCTATAATGAGCATAAATGCAAAAATACTCAACAAAATATTAGTAAACTGAGTGCAACAATGCATCAAAAGTTAAATCCATTATGATATAGTGGGATTCATCCCAAAGATACCAGGGTAGTTCAACATACATAAATCTGCTAATGTACTATACTCTATCAACAAGAGCAAGGAATAACACCACATGATCATATCAACAGATTCACAGAAATCTTTTGACTAGAACCAATACCTATTTATGATAAAAAATCCTGCATAAAATGGGTATAGTAGGTACATACCTTAGCATAATAAAGACCATATATGGCAAAGTCAAAGTCAACATTGTTGTCAATGGTGAAAAATTGAAAGCATTTCCTCTAAGGTTAGGAAAAAGGCAAGGCTGTCCACTGTCACCACTGCTATTTAATATCATACTGGAAGTCTTAGAGCAATTAAGCAAGAAAAAAAAGGAATCCAAATTGGAAAGGAGGAGGTAAAACTGTCATTATTTGCAGATGACATGATTATATACATTGAAAAGCATAACAATTATCTCAAATAACTGCTAGAACTAATAAATGCATACAGTTAAGTGGCAGGCTACAAAATCAATGCAAAAATTTGCTGCATTTTGGTATGCAAACTACATGCTAGAAGAAAATGAAATCAAGAAAACCACACTGTTTGTAATAGAAGTAAAATAAAATCAAATACCTTAGAATGTAACAATGCAGGTGAAAGATCTGTACAATGAAAACTACAAGTCTGTCTTTAGATAGAGACACGAATGATTCAAAGACATGCCCTGATCTTGGCTAAGAAGAGTCAACATTGTTAAAATGGTCATCTTACCCAAAACAATATACAAATTTATTGCAATCACCATTAATATCCCATAGGCTTATTCACAGGAAAAAAAGAAGAAAAAATCTTAAAATGTATATGGAACAACTAGAGACCCTGAATAACCAAAGCAATTATGAGGAAAAAGAAAGAATCCAGAGAGATAACAATCCCAAACATTGAGCTATATTACAAAGCGATAGGGATCAAAATGGTATGGTACAGGAATAATAACAGGGACACAGATCAGTGGAATAGAACAAAATCAACAGAAACTGAATCACACACATACAGTCAGTTAATCCATGACAAAGGAGCCAAAATATCTGATGAAGAAAGGACAGTTTCTTCAATAAGTGGTGCTGGAAAACTGGACAGCTACATGCAGAATCCTGAAAGTAGATCACTCTCTAACACCATTCACAAAAATTAATTCAAAATGGACTAGAGACTTGGAAATAAGACCTGAAGCCATATAATTCTTAGAATACAACATAGGAAAGCCATTCCATGGCATCAGCCTTAGAGAGACCTTTGGGGACTCAACTCCAGCATCCTAGGGAAAAAAATAAAAATAAAAACTGGTACTACATTAAACTAAAGAACTTCTTCACTGCAAAAGAAAACATTACCAACACAAAAAGACAACATACTAACTGGGAGAAGATATTTGCATTCCACATTTCTGACAAGGGCTTAACAACCAAAGTATACAAAGAAATTGCAAAATTCACTAACAGAATAACAGTAATCCAATCAGACAATGGCAAGAGGAATTGGGGAGACATTTTTCCATAAAGGATATACAGATGACTAACAGGCATATTAAAAGACTCTCCTATTCAGTGGCTATCAGGAAAGAACAAATCAAAACAACAGTGAGATACCACCTTACACCTCAGAGACTGGATATTATCCAAATATCTGGAAACAACAAATGTTGAAGAGAATGTGGAGAAAAGGGACCACTTACACAGCTGGTGGGAGTGCAAATTGGTGAAACCTATATGGAAAACAAAAAGTTGATGGTAGAAATTCCATATGATCCCACCATCCCGCTTCTGGGTATTTACCAGAAAGATACAAAAACACTAAAATTTGAGGAGATTTGTGCACTCCCTCCATGCTTTTTGCAGCTCTATTCACAATAGCTAAGAACTGAAAACTGCCTAAGTGGCCAACATTAGACGAATGGATAAAGAAGATGTGTTTACACATACACACACACACACACACCCATGATGGACTACTACACAGTCCATAGAAGAGATGAAATCCTGTCATTTGAATCAATATGGATGGATCTAGAGGGTATTATGCTAAATGAAATAAATCAAAAGAAGAAAGATTGATACCAGGTGAGTTCACTCATAAGTGGAATGTGAATAGACAAAACAAAGAAACAGATGAAACAAAAACAACCCTTGGACACTTGGGATAGAACAGAGGTTACCAAGAGGGACTGGGATCAGTGGGAGAAGCAAGTGGTGGCAGAGCCCACTGGACAATGGTGAAGAACACTTGGTGATTTGGTGGAGGGCAGGGTGTGTTGGTATCTATCGAAGGAATGGGGAAACTGCATTTGGGGAGTCTACACATATGAATTTATTCTAATTTGTGAAACAGTTACTGCTTTAAAAGGCTAATGTATAATATATGCATACATATACATATGCATATTTATAAAATGAACAAGATAGATTATCGATATTTGCAACCAATGTTTTATTTCTCTCGCAATGGAAAGGTGCAAGGCAGGAATGAAGGCAAGCTTAGGCAAGCGGGAAGAAAGAGGAAGAAGCATTTTTTATTTATTTTATTTAGTTGTTCATCTTGGTTGTTCCCACTGGCCCTGGGGTTATGAATCCGGGACCCTGGGATGTATGTGTACTGCACTCAACTTTTACTCCACCAGAGCACACCTAGCAACTAAAGTTTTCAAACAAAAATAAACAAAATAGCTTAGGAAAATTAACATTAGAGAAAGAGGTGAAGAAAGCAAAAGAAGAGTAAATAAAACTCTATACTTTTATAGGAATGAGAGTGATAAATATACCTACCAGTCAAAGAACACATATAGTAAAATACTTTTAACTTGATATACTGAGCGAATGATAAATCATTTATTCAAGAACTACCAAAAGTAGGAAAGTGCGACATACAGTTTAAGAGAATGTTCACAAAAAATTAATTACTTTATGGCTGAATATTCAATTATATCTAAATCCAGTTTCTTATGTATAATCAATTATTATGCTGTAATATATTATGCTTCATAATCCAATTTTATTACATAAAATGTTGAGAACCTCAAAAATTCATCTAGAGACAGCATACTGGAAAATGAAACATAAAAGAATAAGATAAATGATGAAAGCACCACAGGCTTATTTATAGGAAGTTAGATAAGTATGAGATACACAAACAATTCTATGCATTGATTACACACCAAAAACTTTGGTTTTCTAGAAAAAAATTAAGATATTTATAACACTGTATCAAAGAATGGGAGATCATGTCTCATGGTAATCTTTTTTGTTTTTATTTTAGAAGAAAAATGAACCATATTTTATTTTTAATTGTAGTATTTATAACTAGGCTAAGTTTCTGGTAAATGAGGCTTCTCTTTGTCACAATTATAACCTATTTTTATTAAACCAGTGTAAAGTGGAATAACAACTCATAATTCTTAATATTTGTTTTGTTGGAGTTAATAACACAGATTCTGAATATATAGACATGATCATTGTTATTTATTTTTTTTAAGTTTGACCATATTACTTTTTCTTAGCCTGGTTAGAATCTTATGGATTTTACTCATCTTTTCAAAGAATCATCATTTGGTTTTGTTGATTTTCTCATTAACTTCTGCTCTAAAATTTTTATTTCTTTTCTCCTTTTTACTTTGGATTTAATATGCTCCTTTTAGGTTTTTTTTTTTTTTTTTTTTAGTTTCCTAAGTTGTGCACTTAAATCATTGTTTTTTTTAATTTTTCTTCTCTTCTGAGATACACGTTTGACTTTATTAATTTCCCTCAGCCTTGTTTTTGATGAATCCCGTAAATTTTGACACATTGTGTTTTCATTTTTATTTCAGTCAGAATATTTTAAAATTTTCTCTTGATATTTCGTCTTTAATCTTTAATCCATGTGTTGTTTTAGAAAACATTGTTTAATCTCTGCACATTTGTGTTTGTTTGTTTTTATTTTCCTGTGTTTGTTCCTAAGTTTAATTCCAGTATAGTCTCAGGGTAGATGTTATTTGATTTCTACTCTTTTTAAAATGTTAAAGCATGTTTCATGCTTCAGAATATGGTCTATTTTGGTGAATATAAGCTTGAAAAGAATATGTATTATATTCTCATTGGATGAAATCATCAATAGACATCCATTATTTCCAGCTGATCAATGATGTTATTTAGTTCAACTGCATCCTTACTGATTTTCCAGCTGCCAAATCTGTCCATTTCTAATAGAAAAATGTTGAAGTCTCAGAGTATAAGAGTAAATTTATCTAGATCTCCATGTAGTTCTATCAAATTTTGTCTCCTATGTTGACAAAATAAAGCAAACTTCGTCATTATATAGAATCTTCTTTATTCCTGATAGCTTTTTTTTTGTCCTGAAGGTGCTGTCAAAGTTAATATTGCTTCTCCAGTAATCTATCTTTTGATCGTTAGTCTGTATATACAAATATATATACACATATAATATATATATGATATGTATATTCTCTTTACTTTTATGTTTATATGTACTTACATTTAAAATGAATTTCTTGTTGGCAACATATAGTTGGGTCGTTGTTTTTTTTTTTTGGTTCATTTTGACCATATAAATCTTTTAATTGATGCATTTAGACATTGGTACTTAAAGTGATTATTTGCAGCTAGATTAATATTTACCATATTTGCTACTGTTTTCTATTTATTATTCTTGTTCTTTTTTCCTATTTTTATCACCTATTCTTTCTGTCTTTTGTTGTTTTGAGCATTTGATTTCACTTCTCTCTTTTTAGCATATCAGTTACCCTTGTCTTCTCTATTTTTAAATTGGTTTCTATTATTTTCATCATTTTATCAACTCATTCAATTTTGTGCCTCTTCTAAAACCTGCTCTCTCTGCTGTCTGCTTTACAGCAGACACGCATGGCCATATGTGTCCGGCTGTGCTGACCAACCACTGAGGGTCATGTACCCTCAAAGCAATGTGCTGGGGCAAAATGTCTAAATTCTCAGGTAAGAGAATGAATGGGCAGGTAAAAAAGAACAATTAAAAAGTGATACCATCAGAGAAGAGCAGTGCAGGAGTCACCTGTCATAGATAAGGAATGTGTTTAAAAATTGCAATCTGTTTAAATAATTATTTCTGATCTCTAATGTGAAAGGTAATAAGCTGGTGATAATATAATGAATGTGAGATGTAATATGCACTTAGAAATCATACAGCTCTTTTTGAAACAATGTGTGTTGTAGAATGGAAGGTAGTTGAATATTTGTAAGGTATATTGGTGGACCATATCCTTCCTACCATGTAATATTCAGCATCATATTCAAACGGACAAGTAAAGAAAACCATGCTATTCAAGTTTTTCCCACTCCCCATACACTTGAATAACATTTACAAAGTTAGAATTGATACCAAGGTAAAATGCAAGAATTTTATGGAAGTATTTCCAGTAAATGTATGTAACTTTTTGAGAGATTTTGAGACAATGCAATGAACAAGGACTATTCAGTTAGTTATTGAATTATCTATTAAAACATGAGACTTACAGAATTCCTTTTTAAAATTGGAACTGTGTCTCAGACATGAAATGTTTGTGAAATAGAAGTAAAACTTATTTTTAACCAGAATTGCAAGCTGAAAAAGACTGTCATTTTAAAATAGCTCAGGTGAATCAAGAATGCTCCAAGGCACTAAAAATAGGGGTAGGGTCAGAAGTAGAATCTTCTGAATGAAAAATTCAACAGTTAGTTTAGAAATAAGGAACATAATAAAATTCAGTGAGAAAAATAAAAATCATTATTTTAACATTTTGCTTTTCTTATAGAGTCATAGTGGACACTGCTCACCTCAGTCATTGTCACTTTTCTAAGAAAGAGTCTGTATGAGAAAAGATCATCTTTGGTAAGAATTAAGTAAAGTCAAAATTAAAAGTGAAAAATGTTAAATATAGTTTTTAGAGCTTTGTCAGAGCTGGAATCTGGAAAAAATAATAGAAATATGCATTCATGCAAAAAATGAAGATATTCCAAAAACCTTACAAAATTAGATCATTTTTAATCACCTGACTGATTTCTTTCTTTCAGATCAATGGATTGGCTTTTAGATTAACAGACTCCTTAAAAGAGGTATTTTAAGAATAATAGAGAAAAGTTTCAGAGTTTGCAAATGCTCTTTGAGGTCTAATTAACGTTAACAAGGTGCTATTATTTATTTCAATGTATTAGTATTCTATATAGGCAAATATCATTGTATTGAAGCTGATAAACTGATTGATAATCTAACTTATTACACGCCAGTTAATTATAACTATTGTATATTACCTACACTTAAAATAAAAATCATTATATTCCCAAGTATTAGGTAATTATTTCATTGATTGCTGTTTTAGAAAAAAATGCCATAGTTTTAAGAACAGATTAAAATCAAAGAAAATTATTTCATTAACATATTCATTTATGTTTATATCATATAGAACTAAATTTATTTGATTAATTTATCTTGGTAAATTTATTCAATGATAATTTTGTATATTTTGCTTTAAGGAAATCTCTTTTGTAATGAAAAACTAAAGCACTCTAGATTAAAATTCAGCTGTATTATATAATCTATCATTTCTGACTACATCTTTAAAAAGCCTTTTTAAAACTCTGCCTACAAGTATAATTAAAAGGATTGTACCTTATCTAGAAGACATTAAATAGTGCTCACTATTTTAGTAATAGATATATTTATTTCACATATTTTAAATAGCATAACTGCATAACTATTTTAATGTACATCACAGAGATGCTTTGGTTAAATGGATAGATAACGTTTTTGTTTTCTGTAAGTTTCTGTATAACACTTGCAATAAATCTTAATAGTTCTTAATCTATTATTAATCTATCTTGATAAGTCGCTTTGGTAATTAGGAGCAAAGTCATGAACTGAGGATGGGATCATGGCTGTGCACAAAGTTGAGTATTCTCCTGGTCTTGGCCACTGGCCCTTGGCATATCTGAAGTGTTTCTGAGTTCAGCAGAGCAAATAGACAAGTATACATCCAGTTAGGTAAGTCTTCCATCCTGGAATCTCATCAAATCAAAACAAGTATTGATGATTGACCCTTTCTTGTTTGTGATCCTTCTTGTTTCCTCCATGAAGAACTCTTGAAAGTGCACAAAACAGATAACCCCAAGATTCTCTGAGTTAGTTTCTTCAAGATGCCCAGCTTTGGCATGCAGATTATTTTGAGCAAAGAACCATGGAGGCCTTAATAAAGATGAAGTGAAGCTTTTGAGGCTGAGGAGCTTTTTCCCTTCCTCTAACCAAAGAATCAATCACCAAACACTGTTACCATCTAGAAGAACATAGTTTGAGGGGAACATTTTCCAGGTGTATGGCTATCTGTACACATGTCCTTTCTGAGAAATATGTTTGTTTTTAGGGTAAAGATGAAGTCATTCTCTCATTGTCATGTGAAACCCCTCTCCTGTTTCCTCAATTCCTGGACCTCCACCTCATTTTCTAACATAGGATTTAAACCCAGAGGGTCCTTAGTTCCACTAAAATCAGGACCTGCCTAATCACTGTAGCTCATCCATGTGTGTGCATGTTACTAAGTTGATCTCCTCTACCAACCTATCTGGTGCTGTTTTGATTGTTTGACCAGCCTGAGAAAACTCCAGAAGTGAGGGAATTTTCTCCTGCACAGGCTTGCTCACCTGCACCAATCACTGACTCAGTGCGGGAAGGCATATTTGTATTAAAATTTAAAAAAAAAAAAACCCTACTTTAATCACTGATTTTTCTTTAGCATCTTATTGGAAATGTACTGCTACTACTTGACTTAAAACTCAAAGGGGAAAAATTCAGGCACACCTTTAAAGGGGAAGCAGAAACTAGGCAAGTGTAGTCATCATACTGACCCTCCCAAAAGTCTGCGTGTACTATCCCACCAGTTCTGGAGACTCTTTAGGATACATGTGCTACAGGCTGCAGCACACAAGCTGGGCCGAAGTCACTATCCTGCACTTTCTGGGTAAATAGCAGGCAGTATAGAATGAGGAGATGTCCCTTTGCCAAAGTGCCCGCAAACTAAGGAACTGACATGACTAAGTGGGGAGGAAACTATGTGCATGCTGCTCTGGGTAGGCATGGCTTCCACTGCACTCTGACTATATGCCTATGATATTCTTTCATTTCTAAGATTCCTAAATGACAAATCTTTTAACAGTCTCTTCTCTGTTTTGCAGGTAGTGGAGAGAAAATATACCCAATATCACAAAACTGCTGTCTAATGATTTGTGGGCATGTTCATGATAAACTACATATTCATAATTTAGTATTTCAGAAAACAGGATTCATCTTTCAAATGATACTTGATTTCAAAGCAGTGATGTTTATTTTCTTATTTTTACTAAAATTCATTCAATCTGTTTTGTTCATTCTAATTGATAGGATTTTGGGATCTGGGAAATATGGAAAACTAAGATATCTGGCCTCAAAAAAATAAACATTTGTTGTTGGGGGTGAATGAGGAAAATAAGAAATCAGTATTTCTGAATGTGATATGTAACATTAAAAAAAGACAACTGAAAGGTGAGGATTGGAAGAAAAGAAGCCTTGTGGTTTTTACCAGTGCAAGGGACATGGTGAGAATGTGAGTGTAAGCCATGGGAAAAATTCCCCTCTTTTTGAGTTTCTTGGGCTAGTTGATCAAACAAATTAACAACAAGCAGATTTGTAGAAGAAAAGATCATATTTAATGACATACATATAGAGACTTTACATGGTTGTAAATTCTAAGGTAAATGGCACAGATCAAGGACTTAAACCTGTGATGGGGCATAAAGAAAGGAGGGGTATTCACATAAATGAATGACTTCATATGACAAAAACTTGCCTCTAGCTGCTATCCCTTAACATAGACTTCTCTGATTTAAAAAAGGTTCTTTCTGAGAGTACCCTATATATAGATAATATTTATTCTTTAAGGTAATGGTATTAGTTTCTCTGGAGACTTATAGGACATTTGACTTCATATACAAAGTGACACATACTGGAAAAAGCCTTCTCTGGACATTTTGAATAAAGTCTATCTGAACATTTTGGGGGATACTCATTCTGTATGGGAAAGGATCAGATCTGCTGACTTCTCTGCTATTGAAGACAGGTTGCTTCATATGCAGATCTAACTGATAAAAGTATGGAGTAATCCCTGCAGGTTTAAATTCATTTATAATGGACTTTGGCATTCAAAAGAAGAGTTCTTAGAGCTTTCCAAACAAAGTCATTTAGAGAAAGAAGGATCTTGAAAATTTGGAGATTTAATGTCAGTATCAGAGAAGAGACACAAATTCAAGAAGAGCAAGAGGTAGAAGAAAACTGCCCATGCTTCTCTGGAGTGGCTGGCATAGGGCTCCCTTACTTGCTGGGGAGGGCAGTGACGGGATGGGGAGAAATGAGATTTTTCTGATGACTTTTTATTAAGGATGATTTCCTGTCTAGGACTCAGTTGGCGACCATCACCTCTGGATTGGAAAAATGCTAAATTGAGGTAAAAATCTCCCCACCTCTCTAAGGTTCTTCACAGGCTGGAACAAACAAATTAACATTAGACATAATTAGCAGGCAGAAAGCCCAAATGTAATAATGTACATATAGAGAAATTGTCATCTGTGCCAGAGCCAATGGGTTATACTAACAGTATACTTGAACTTTGTTTATTTTTAGATGTTGCTTAACTACAATTCCACTGAACTAATAAATCTCTATTGTATTCAAACCTGCAGAGAGGATCAGAGAAGATGGCTCTGAACCAGTTAAAACCAGAATACAGAATAAATGGAGGCAAAGCGGGACTGGGATCAAGCTAAAATCTCATTATAATGTTAAATGACACATCCCTGGGTAGAGTCTTAACAATGCAATAAGACATGTGGCATATCTGTTGTCATGACAGTGGAGTGTGCCTGTTCCAAGCCAATCCAACCCTCCATGCGAGGAACATGGGAACACCCGTTTCTCTTCCCACTTAGACTATCTATAAAAATGTACTCTCCACATTGTTTGAAGGGAAAGGACTCTTAAGAGTATGAGCTTCCTTTCTCTATCCATTGGCCAGTGAATAATTTTTCCTTCTCTGTCACCATCACTGTCTCTGACTTTCCCCCTTACTAGATGGAAAAAAAAATCTAGATGCTTAGTAATAAGGTACATGACTGTAAATTCTGAGATAACTGGGGAGATCAAAAACTTAAATCCTATATTGAGGAATGGAAAGGAGACTCTGGACATCAAGGACAGAAGAGAGTCTTCACCTGCCAGGAGGGATGATGAGATGATTAATCTTTACTTTGAAAGCAAAGATAGGTTTCTTAGACAGAGAGAACTCACAGAAAAACTAACTTCTGGATAAAAAATGTTCCCAAGCAACACTCACCTGGGGGATAAATGAACACTATTCTAGATTAGGAAAAATGTAGAGGCTTAGGTTAATTATTTCTTCAATTAAGGGGAGAATTAAGGAGTTAGGAGAAAGGCAAGAGCTTCTCCTTTGCCACTGTCCTCAACATCTTTCAGAATGGGATACCTACAAGAGATGAACTCTGAGAGACTTAGACTCATCTATTTTAAACACTTTATAAGCCATACCCTTTGACTGGTCTCTCGACGGTTGTGTTCGAGTTAGGGAACAGTTCATAAGATCTAAAACAAAAGTCAGTAAGCCGTGAGACAGTCACAGGTGTACACATCTCAACGGATACATCACTGTACAGCCCAAGCTAAGGAAAATAAGCCAGTATTGGGAGGAAGCTAATCTTCCTCTACAAGTCTGGCTTCATAGACTGGAAAATAATTAAACTGACACAAGAGAGATTAGCAAAAGAGAAAATTTAATTATGAGCATAGGGTGGTCCATAGAAAGGGTAATGGAACTTAGCCTCTGGTCATTCATTGAGGTTATATAGTTTCTAGAAAGGGGGCAATATATTTAGGAAAGAAATACAGAACAAAGAACATTGCAATTTAAAGAAAAAGACACTTTATAGTGCTTATTTACATATATACCCAGCAGACCTTGCTAGAGCTAATCTGGATGATCACCACAAAGTTTTATGTTTTTAGAAATATAGATAATTAAGCAAAAAAAATCATTCTTGGGTTTTCTGTTTTTTTAATTTCTCTCAATTAAAAATAATCAGCATGCCACTTAGGTATGTCCTGGGGCAATCTGTCTTTGGACCCAACACCATCAAGTGCTAAAGACCATTGAGAGAGGTCTTGATTTACTTGATAGAGCCCTAATTTCTCTAGCCATTGGAAATTTTACAGGAAAGAGGCACTGTAGGAGAAATAGCTAGAAATAGAATCACCTGACAACTTAGAAACATCTCTATACAAAAGTAGAAGAAAAAGAAAGAATTTTTTAAATTGACTAATCACTGAGTTGCACATTGCAGGAAGTCTGCTAAAGAAATTGCAAAGACAGGAAAATCTCAACCATGACAGCCAGGCTGATATAATCCATTACGTATGGGATCTTAGCATAAATGATAAAGAAAAATAAATTTCTCATATATTAACAACAGGAGGTAGTTTTAAAATCTGGACTAGCAAATTAGGCTCTTTCCTTCCCTCTGAGACTGGGAGGGATATAATCCTCCAGCTGATTACACTTCAAGGAGGTGGCCCCTGGGTCACTGAGAAAAGTATTCTTGGGTGTCAAGGAGATTGTTTAGGATTTAAAATATTTACATACATCACAGAAAAGGGTGGAGAAAGAATTTGCAATTTCATGTTTTCTAAAATACGGCAGGGGGGATTATTTTTCCACTTTTTGGCACCAGGGACATCTAACTTTTTTTTTTTTCTATTTTCATTTGCCCTTGTAGCTCCTGAAATTGCATCAGAGGTTTCACTTCAGTAACTAGGGGCTTCCAGGCCTTAAAAGTCCTCAGGCATACTTCATCCCATAGAGGTTTACATTCATTTCTAAATTTGCTGCCAAAATTAAATAGCAGAAGATTTCACATGAAAATCAGACTTCCTGCATCTTAGAAAGCTAGATATTTTGCAGCAGTCAGAGGGAGCCCAGATTAAAAAACTAAAATATCACCCTACTGTTATTTCCAAGTGAATTGATAGTAAATGTATTTACAGTTAATGAACTCTATATTATGACTAAGATCTACACTGAACAGTATCAGAGATGATAAAATTTCTTGATACTAATAATAGCTATCATTTATTGAGTGCTTGTCACTTGTCACATATTTTAATTACCTCTTCTTCACCTCATTGGTAAGGGAGGAATCCCTACCCTAAGATTCTGGGGATATCAAACCCAGGACACAGTGAGCAAGTGTGATTGACAGTATTTATTAGTCACATAGACTTGCAGCTTGGTAGATGAGGCACAGGGGATGCACTTGAGGAAGTTAAGCTTCATAGAGTCAAGAGGATGGCATACCCACTTCCTCCTATCTGATGGGGTGCAGCATAAATCAAAAGCTGTAAAGCAGATTTGCAGATATATAAGCAAGAGATTAATTAGCCAAAGGTAAACCATGCTAAGAATAAGCCAATATCACCCAGACATTGTGGGGATGGGCTTACAACAAAGACCCTCCCATAGTAACCCAAGCCACACCCCTTAACAACTCCTGCTGTTTCTGCCAGTTGTGCTAAGAAGGGAATTGTCTTCTCAGGAGGTCTCACAGGAACTCCAGGTGGGCTAGCAGTAATTCATGGTCACACCCCTGGTTATACCCACAAAGGGTGGAGCTCCATCCCTGGGTATATAAGGGCTCCATTTTGCCTGTACAAGTGTGTTCCTTTCTAATGCAGCCTTCCTAGCCGCGGAGAGCTTATGCTTCCTATGCTGCTGCTGCTGCTGCTGCTGCTGATTCCACAGAAAGTGCAGGCAGGAATGAATGTAAGCAGGCAAGCAGGCAGGAAGAAAGAGAAGAAGAAACACCTCCTGGTTTCTGAGTTATTTTACAGCTCTATAAGTTACAGAATTTTCTCATACTCTCATATTCTCATCCTGAGAAATGCAAATGTATCCCTAGAAATGCAACTGAGTATAATCTAGTGACCACCAAGCAGATTTGAATTTATTTACACATTAATTTTAGCATTCCTGGCAGCCTATAAATGTGTGCATATTTTGAATTCTCTAATTGTAACATTTTACTGGTTTCCTTGTGCTAAATAAAATACAGCACACATGTGATAAGAAAAACAACTTTTAAGAAAAACTTTAATTATTCTGAGTTTCTCCCTATGCATTTTACAGTATGACAACTTTGCTCACACCAGAGTATTGACATTTAACTAAAGACTGAGTTTAGGATGCCTGCCATAATTTCCAGTTTTGCTTTTCCTAGGATGCCTTTTAATAATCACCACTTAGAGTTGAGTCCATGAAGAGTTAGGGACTTTTGTCCCAACCACCTAAAAACAAGAGACTGCAAGTCCCAAAATGGAGGCACTTGTGCTAAGACTGCAAACACATAAACCTAACTTCGCGGCAATTCCAGTGTCCCCACAGTCTTACCTGGTCAGCATGGAATATTTTGGTCAGTACCAGTGAGGTACCTTTTTCCATTCTCCAAAGAAAGATGAGATAACCTGTCATAGATTTTTTTCCAGTTTCCCAAGGGTAGTTACCTAAGCCTAAAATAATTCCCTCTTTCTTCTTATCTTCTCCTCTTTCTATTGATGACTGGAATACTAGTGTACCAGAAACTGTGAATTCAATAAAGAATTTATTGGCTAATCAGACTGAGAATTCAAACCTAGCAATACTCTGGCAGGTGATTTTAAATAGACTGCCCACAGTTACAACTGGGAGTTGAGTTTTATGCATTTTCTGAGTTGCAGGATATGCAAAAAAAGAGACAATCATTCACTGTCTCTCTGAATAGACCTTGAGTCATTGCAAGTGGACTGGTTTCTCTACATGTCACATAAGATGTTGAAATCTCTATTGATCTGATGCAATGGCTCTGGATAGTTTGAGGATCAAGGGAGGCAAACACAGGATGATTAAAATTTATCTAAACTAGGAGGAAAGTCAGGGGAACCTTAGGGAGTACTCAGAAAGGCTTCTGTCCTATAGCTTCTATCTGGCAGATGGAGTGAGAGATACCTGCTTATTCATGTCACTACATTCTCCGTTTCTTCACAGATCTAGGCTTGTTCTGACTTCCACCTGTGCAAATTTTTTCTTGACCAGGTAGAGGGGGCTCCAGCAGACACACTAGATTGACTTTTCATTAACAATTTAAATCTTTCATTGTTAGTGTGCCCTGTGGAATAGTGGTCGGGTCCTGTCACCTCCGGCTGAGGACAGTCCACATATATCCCAAAGGCCTGGGTTAACACCCCAAGGGTAGGAAAACAACCAATATTATCAGTGAAAATCAAATGTTTTAAAAAATCTTTCATTGTACAGTTTTGGTTTGGGGAGTGTTGTTTGTTTTGAGCTCTCCAGTGGCTAAATGGGATGTTCTCCAAATCACAAATTATTTCACAAATGAACTCAGTTGAGCTTTTGCTAGTTAACATACCTTGTAAGTAATAGGTGCTTGATATATTGCTCTGTATCTGGGACAGACGACTGTCCTTCTATCAGCTCACTGTGTTCCATTTCTGGGAACTGTAAGAATAAACCTTTTGCCTTTAGCATATTTGTAAGAGTGTATGAAAGTCGTATCTGTAATCAGAAAGGCCCCCGTGTTTTCACTACTCCAGAGGGACACAAGAATGCTGAGGAAGCTTTCTGCAGACCCTGTTTAGTGGTTTATGTCTTCACATTCAGCAGATCATTGTCTGCATATTCTTAACTCAATATATCACCTCCAGTTTTGCAACACATGTTTATTGTGTATGCATATGATTGTTATTATTTACCCCTTTCTTTTTTTAAATAGTAGCTTTGAATACAACTAACAATATGAAAACATTGTCTCTGATAATTAAAATTGTATGACAGTTCTCTGATTTGGATTTAAATTATGTTTGTGTAAGAAGATACAAAGCTATAATTTATCAGAAAACTAGATCCTGTGTTTCCTATTAAACATGGAAACTCATTTTAGTCTTTAAAATGAAATGAAGTAAATGGGAAGAAGGAAAATAAGAACATAGAAAAATTAATTTGGTGTTTAGGAAGTTATAGCCATTGTTTGCCAAGTCACCATATAGGTGGAGAGGAAATTCCCCCTTTCCCTCTGTGTCCTTCTTGGGTTAGTCTAGTAACAAAAACAGCATGGGACTTTTTAGTAGGAGGAAAAGGTCAGTAATGTTACCTAGGTACAGGTAATCTACATAGTGAGAAATCTGCTTTCAGTGGCGGAGACAAGAGCGCACATCCTGATCTGAGGAATGGGCAGGGACCTTAGGCACCAAGGAGAGAGGGAGGGCAGTCACATTAGGAAAACACTACACATTCTGTAGTTAGATTTCCCCTGCAATGTAGATGGTTGTATTTGATAGAATGGTTATTTCTGGAGATAACCATAAACCTTGGTAATACCCCCAAACCTCATTTTTCTAGATGGTTGTCTTTGATAGAATGGTTATTTCTGGAGATAACCATAAACTTTGGTAATACCCCCAAACCTCATTTTTCTAGATAATTATGAAAGTGGTGAAAGTTTCTCCTGAGCCTGCAGTTAATCTCAGCTTTAAATAAACCATATGCCAAAGTGACACATTTTAGAAAAGTCTATCCTGAACACCTTTACCGTGTTAATACAATATCTAAATTTTGGGTCATTACTTGGTGTAACCATAAAAATTATTTCAAATCATGAAGCTTACTCAGATGTGCTGACTCCAAAGTCCTCACTCTCTACAAAGACTAGATGTCAAATGCCCTTTCTTCCTCTGCGTTAAACTGGGCAACCACTTGACTCCTTACTCACAATTTCTTTCTCATGTCTGTTTCCTGGTCATAGAGTATGTCCCTGGCATTGCATGGTCTCTTGTGAACAGTTGCCATAGAATTGGCTGAAAGGCTCTGTTGGGCAAAGACAATTCAAAGACAGTGTTTAAGGTACTTTTCATATTAATGTAATTTCAAACTTATGGAAGAACTCTAAAGAGTTGAACAGAGAATTGCTCCTTCATATTGTTGAAGTTCTTTGCTTCTTTTCTAGATTCTAAATTTGCATTTGCTAATTTAAATGTTTTATTCTTTTCTATAGACCCAGAGCAGGGTCTATAGAACACAGTACAATGATAGAAATCAGACTATTTAACTTTGATACTCTGGAACCTATTTTCAGTCAAAGCGATTCCATCTTGACTCTTAGGTGAAAATGAAACAGTTAGATTTAGCCATACAGTAACTATAACAAGAGCTCATCTCCTGACTGTGAGAGTAGACCCACACACAGCAGTCTTGTTTGGAGACTTTTGTCCAACAATGAGATATGCAAATAAACATAAGAACTAAACTAAACAGCTTCACCACAAATGACCTAACATCAGATAATTTTTTTTTTGCTTGATTCTTTAAAACTCCCCTCTGCCCCAATGACGCACACCTTGAGAATGACCCATGGTTGGGAAACAGAATCATGAATACTATTCTCAAATAAATGCTTTCCTGATTATATTACAGCTTTATTATTTCTCAGTCTACAGTACATTAATACCACCCAACTCATAGTCTTTACTCAAATACTATCAACTCTACCAAAAATCATCTTTCACAGCAATTTATTCTTTTGGCCCAGGACCCAACTCTTTCACAGTATAGTTTCTCACTCTTTGTCTTTCTTCCTTGACATTTGTAAAGATTGTGGGTCAGTCATTTGTAGAATGTCCCTCTTTTGTTGATTGTCTGATGTTTCCTCATGCTTAGATTCATGTTGTGCATTTCGGAAGTAGCAGCACAGAAGGGAAGTTGTGCTTTGCTCTTAAGGCACATTATGTGAGTGCTCCATCATTGATCACTTATTTAAAATCAAATAAATTGCAATTGCTCCATATATCAAATGGCAAAAGTTTAAAAGTATCATGCTTAGTAATCTTTATTAGACATGAAAAGTGATCATTTGACAACAAAAATGGCATTTGATAAATCTCTAATATACAAAAGAAGTCAATTAATTATCATTCTGTGCCCTTTAAGAATGTATGCATTGTTTTCAGATTTCACATGGAAGTTGAATAGATTGGTGAACTCTTCAAACCTCATAAATGCAAATAGAAACACTTTTCGGTCAGTTTATTTATAGTAATTGCTATGTACTACATTTTTAAAACAGCAATTACCTATGTCTGTGGAAAATAAGAAACCACAGGTAAATGAAATATTTTGTTTTGCTATAATAAGACTCTGTTTACAAAACTGAATATTTTAGTTTTTCAATATTGTTTCAGATAAAAGAACGTTTTATTACAACATTATATAGTTTTAGAAGCGCATCAGCCTAAATCAACATCTGTGTATATTACAATAAACACCCACTAAAGTCCATTCTATCCTTTACCATATAACTGACCCCTTTTATCTAATCCCCTCACCCTCCCTTACCTGGCCTATGGTAATCACTAATCATATAACTAAAAAAAAACGTGTTTTTATTTTATTTCATTGATCCATTTGTTTGATTTTTCTATATACAACATATGAGTGAAATCACAGTGCTTGTGTTTTTCATCTGATTTATTTGACTAATTATATTACTTTCTTTATCCATTTTGTTGCAAATGGCAGAATTACATCTTCTTTGTATAGCTAAGTATACATTGTGTATACATATCACATTTTCTTTATCCACTCCTCTGTCAAAGGGTGGTTAGGTTGTCTCTAGTTGCTTTATATTGCAAATAGTGCTATGATAAACAAGGGAGTGCATGTATCTCTTAAAATTAGTTTTTTTTCATATTCTTTACCTAAAACTTCCTAAGTGGGATAAACAGATCAGATGGAATTTCTAATTCTTTGAGGGATCTCCAAACTGCTTTCCATAATGGCAACCACCAACAGTGTATAAATGTTACTTTCTTTCCATACCCACTCCAACATTTGCTGCTTTTTGTCTTTTGGATAATAGCCATTATCACAGGTGGGAGATAACATTTCCCTGACAGTAAGAGATGATGAATGTCTTTCATGTGCCTACTGGCCACCTGTATGTGTTCTTTGGAGAACTGTCTATTCAAATCCTCAACCCATTTTAATCAGATTATTTGTGGGTTTTTCTTGTTGTTGAATTTTATGAGTCCTTTATATATTTAGGATATTAATCCCTTACTGGATGTAAGATGTGCAAATATCTTCTCTTATTCAGTAGGATGACTTTTCATTTTATGATATTTTTTCTTTGTGCAGAATCTTTTTAGTTTGATGTAATCTCGTTTAGTTAATTTTGCTTTTGTTTCCCCTGACATTGTAGTCAAGTTCCCAAAGATAGCTCTAAGTCCCATGTCAAGGAGAGTATCCTCTATGTTTTTTTCTATAAATTTTATAGTTTCAAATTTTGCATTCAGTTCTATCTTTTCCTTTTTTCTTTTCAAGGAAAGGTACAGGCAGGAATGAGGATGAGCAGAGACAGGCAGTCAGGAAGAGACAGGAGTAAGAATTATTTTTATTTATATGATTTAGTTGTTCATTTTGGTTGTTCCCCTGGTCCCGGGTCATGATCCAGGGTCCTTAGGATGTATGTGGACTGTGTCTCTTAGACTTAACCATTAAAACACTAGGGTGTGATTTTCATCTATTTTGAATTAATTTTTGTTTATTGTCTAGATTGTTTCATTCTCTTGCATACGGATCTTCTGATTTCCCAACATCATTTATTGAAAAGAATGTCCTTGTTCCACAGTGTAAACCTGGCAAAGCTGAATTCTTTCTTTCATTTTCTTTTCCCCTTCTTTCCTTCTTTCCTCTTACCATCTTTTGGTCTTTCTTCTTTTATTGCTATTTTTTCAAAGTAAAAATATTGTTAAAAATTACAAAATTAAAAAGTCATTATCTACATATAGAAGGGCGAATTATTTATAATATGAATGTAAATTATTCTAAAGTTTTATCTTTAAAAATAGTTCTCAAATGCTACTGATCTGCACTGCATTAATTGTGAAAAGACAAATGGTGGCTATATTAACTTTGATTTAAGATTATCTATTTTATTCTGACTTTTCTGACAATGAGTATTTAGTTGATATGTATAATATACTGCAATTTTACCAGCAAAATCCAGCATTGCAACATTTTTATAAAAATATTAATTAAAAAGCAGTCAAATATATTTTGCTTCTAATAGTGTTTAGCATAGTAGAATTGGTTTTCCAATGTACCAATTCTGAGCATATTAAATAGCCAGATAGTCATAAAATTTTATGCAAATAATGATTAAAAACTAACTCATAGGATATTATATGTGACATAACAAAAAATGGATATAAATTACATTCAGTTTTCTGGTGGTTTCTGGGAATGAATTTCTGATTTAATTAGTTATATAATCTCTATTTAAGAATTCATAAATGGTTAAAACCATCCAATGGATACAGATAACTTTAAGATGATATTGTTATTCAATTCATCATCTAATATTTTGAAAATAATTTTGAACCAAATTTTTATAATTATATATCAGTCATCTTAGTTGAATATTTGCAAATAGATCTCCAAAATATCCAATAAACATCCTATTGAATTGAAAAAAGAAACATGTTCTTTTCTGTTTAAAATCACTATGCATGTCTCATTAATGTAATGTAAATCATATCCACTGATACTTTAGAAATAATTAATGGAAAACTTGTCTTATGAAAGTGAAGAATGTGAAGTTCAAAAGTTTTTCTACCGCATATATATTAAGAAAATGTTTCATTAAAAAGACTAGAGTTGCAGTAAAATTTTAGTGTGACATCCTAAAGGAGCATAAATATATATATATATATATATATATATATATATATATTTCAATTTAATTTGGCTGCTTTTCCTGCTATCACTCCGGTGGCACAAACATAGTGTAATCTTTCCTGGGCAAAATCATTTTTGGCTTGATTTTTTTCATTAATAGACTGAATAATTTTCATAGAGAATGACTGATGTTGTCATCACTAAGTGGGATTTTTCAACCACCGAGTGATCCCACCTTGTTTAGTGGTCAGATTCCAGGGTAAGGAATTGCTCAAGTAGCTTTATTATACCTTTTGGGTTTCCTTTCCCTCTTGGAACTCTGCTTCTCATTCCTGTGGCCATCTGCAGTTCTCAAGACTTCATATCTGACCGATGAAACATGGCATCCTAATATTTTCTCTACCTTAGGAAAAAGGATTGCCGGGTGGAGGGAGGTAAGACTTGAGGATTGTTAACACTGGTCATCTAGCCCTGTCTGTGTACATTTTTCTTACAAACTGGATAGCTGCTAAAATGAAAGAGATTGAGATTTTCGATCTTAGTGCTGATGACGTGTTTTTTTATACTAAGAGGAACCTGAAAGATTAGGTCTCTCTTAGTATAAAAAACACATGTCATCAGTGGTCTATCTGGGCCACTCTTGGAATGTAGGAATGACCTGGCACAGAATGACAGATAAAATGAGTCAACCAAGATTAGCCATCTGCTTAGACCCTGAAATACAGTTTCCAAGGAGGTTGTTCCCTAGAAGGCTGAGTGGGGAATGGCTTCTGCCCTCTTCTCACAGAGGTCAATTCAAGAAGAAACCATGGCTTTCCAAGCAGGCACACACTAAAATTCATTAATTCCTTGAACCGATCTTTAGTGCTGCCTCAGTGGGTCAGGAACTAACAGTGGGCACCTGTGTATATGGATGCCTAATACAGCATACCCTTCCTTTCCATGGGTCTTTCTTCCCCAGGAAATAGACACTGACAGGATTCCTTTCAATTAAAAGCAAACAAATAATTAAGGTAAAGTCACGTAGCCTGAAATCAATCCAGAAAGTTCAAACCAATTCACTCTGTGTCTATGTCTGGAATATACCAAATAAAAGGATAAAGAATGAGATGTGTGTGTGTATGTGTTATGCTTTGTGTGTGTAGCATTGTGGTATATGTGTGTGTGGTGGGTGCAGTATGTGTGGTGTGATGTGTGGTGCATGTAAAGTGCATGATGTATATATGAGGTGTGCCATGTTTGTGGTGTGTAGTATATGTGTTTGGTATGTGATCATGTGTGGTGTATGAGGTTGCATGTAATAAGGCAGTAAATGGGAACCCAGACCTAGTCTTCCAGTAGAACTAGGGAATCTCTGAATTTAATTAACTTATAATTTAGTTGCAGATTAACTAAATCTGGGGGAGACATAGACAATGGGTTGAATGGAATTTTTTCACTGAGACCAGAGAACTGTTTAATTGCCTGATAAATAATTGCCCAGATTTAGTTAATCTGCAACTAAATTATAAATTAATTAAATTCAAAGATTCCCTAGCTCTGTTGGAAAGCTATATCTGGGTCCCAATTTACTGGCTTATCACATACACCCTCACACCCTACACACATATACTACACAACACAAACATGACATGCATACATATATATATATATATCAATGAGTCATTCAAAATCACACTATTACTAGGAAAAAAATAAATGATAAAAAATTAGAAAAATAAAGTCATGTATTTCTTAATGATGGGGATACTTTTGAGAAACCCATCATTAGGTGGTTTTTGCTATTGTGTGAACACCATAGAGTGTATGCTATTCTCAAACAGTATGTCACCATTTTACTGGCACAGCAATTCAGGAAGGCATCTTGGAGAAGCTGAGTCACACAGAAATTTTTCCTGGAGTACACTGGCATTGTGCGTTTATTGATATGCTTGAAGGTTCGGGGGTCCTAATTGTGCCGATAACAAATGTCTTAATGTGTAGCCTGCAACGTTGTCCCCAAGAAGATTGTTATACTGACATTAAAACTCTTGAAACTTCACATTGACTTGACCTCAGATATCCATTTCCATAACAGGGCGATTTCATCCAGATGAAAGATTTGTTCTGGGATATAATTTTCTTCACAATTGGCTCCTATATTATTTTCTAATTATTTTCAGTTGCCTTCACATCAGTATACACAGACCCGCCACTCATTTTCACATTATGTTACAAATAGCACTTCTTGAATCCTTTAGTCCACCCAGAACTATCAGTAAATCCAACATAGTAATCAGCACATCCAGTCTTTTTTCTAAGACATAGCAACCATTTTGTCTTGATTGTGATCATCTGGGTGATGAGAGGCTAGGCTTCTGTATCTAAATTTTAGTTCAAGTCATTAGCTGTGTCTCCACTTCTGACATAGGCCTTTCTTGAATATTTTGTTAATCTCTTTGTGTTCAATAAAGCAGACTCTTTAACAGCTTCCTTCTTTGAACTTTGTTCTTGTTCTCCGAGATCGTAGCAATGGTGGGATGGGCCAGTCTTGACTAGTGCAAGAACCATCACTGATTGCCTACTTTTGTGGCTCTTAATCAATTTTTATTTCATTTCCAAGTTAATTATTGTGCCTGGTCTCCTATTGGAAACATTAGTGATGGACTTTATATGTTTAGGAATCATGATGAGCAAAACAACCTGATTAAATCAAGCGCAAGTGAAAATGATGCTGTCAAGGAGATGAGGCTGGATGCACCCTGGTGGCTCAGTGGTTAAGTCTGAGGCTTGAGATGATGTCGTTCATGTAAAAGTGCAAGGATTCTGGTTTGTTTCCCAGAACTGGGAGAACAACCAACATGAACAGCTAAATAAATGGATAGACGTTTCTTCTTCCTCTTCCTGCCTGCCTGCCTGCCTGCCTACTTGCCTTCATTCTTTACTGCTTCTTTCCTTTAAATAGATAAATACATCTAAAATAAATAGACAAGATAAACAGAAGATGTATGAGACTACTGCCAGCTCAAAATATTTCAATGCTAGGACAGTTATGAAGTCATTAGGTAACAAAGATTGGGATCACTGTCATACATGCACTTTGGGTGTTGTTGACTTAAATGTCACTATGCAGCTCATGCAAAGAGAAAATCACAATTAATTTGGACAATATTTTCACATGCTTTAGAAGTTTATTTGAGCAATGCTTTATGTATAGCTGTGCCATAAATTTAATGAAAATTAGTCATCTGGGAATCCCTCCCAAACACTATTTTTTTTTTGCATTGTTCATTTCTAATCCTTCAAATCTGAACATCATACCACATATGCACAAACATATGCAAAATTGCAAGTTTGATTTTCTTTCCTTTTTCATTATAACTGTTATAATAAACACAAGAAATTAGTCTTTCTTTAATATGGCAGATCAACAAAATATTTAAAAAAGGCCTACCAAATTAAGTATGCACTACTGTTTTATTTTTAAAGCTTCTAAAAATAAATGTGATAGGCACACCCTGGTGGAATAGCAGTTAGGTCAAATGACTCCAAAGGAGCATAGGCCACATACCCCTGAATTTGAGTCCCGGGTCTGTGGGGACAAATCAGTGTGAACAACTAAATAAAAATTAAAGTATGCCTTCCTCCTCTCTCTTCCTGCCTGTCTGTCTACTCACCTTCATTCCTACCTTCACCTTTGCTTTGGAAAAAAAATTTTAATATGAATAATGGCGATTTGTATATAAAAGTATTTAATATGCCAACAGATGTCCTTAGTATTAACATTTTCTACAACTTTTCTTTTGAGAGTAAACATGAATCTCATACCAAATTTGGACCCACATTGTAAATTTTGTCTCTAAAACAACAATTACAATTTGACACAGAAAACTGACGTATGGAGTAAACTGCAGGGGCAATCTCGAACGAGGGATGTAAATCTGGTGTTCAGGTACAAGGCTTTAAAGCACTTGAGAGCCATTTGATAAATAGCTGCCCAAGCATGAGAAAGGGCAATCTACTTATCAAAAAGGGTTGACCGGCTTCAAAATTCAATGTTTGCTTCTAGGGACTAGTCCACTGGGAGAATTTGACAAAATATATGTGAAGTCTGTTGACTTAAAGCATCTCTTCTAGGTTTTCAATGAGAAATATGTAAAGTTTTTGGAAGTGTTTAGAAATTATCTACACAGATAATGGTGTCAACTTCCCAAGGAGAGATGGTCATTATAGTCGTATGTCTTACTGTGGTTTAGACCTCCAATTGGAAGCATTTAGAACCCCCCTCCCTGACAAGTAGCTAGCTCTTCCATACCTCTAGAATCATCTCCAAAAACATAATTTTAACCTAGTTCAAATGGGCTAAGATCTCTTTCTGCACTTCTCCATCACTACTTTCTCATGACACAGAGACTGCTACCACCCATTTCACAAATGAGTAAAGTCAAGATTGGAGGGGTTGAGGATCCATCACATGGTCAGTAGTTCAACCAGTGACTGAACTGCATTTTCTGATTCCCCATCCTTGATGCCTGCTTTCTTCCCATCGGAAGGCCCTAAAATATCTATTCATATAACAAATTGATACCAGAGTTGTACTTGGTCAGCAGTTACAGAACAGCCAATGTGTTTATTGTTTCTCCATGATGGATTAATTCAGTAATTTACCCAGAAACTTTCAAAGTTAGATATTTCCAACAAATGGAGATCTGGACTGATCAAAATCAATTGTGTTGTTGTAATTTGTTGATTTATTTGTCTCATTACAAAATTATCTCTCAATTTCATTAATTAATTTAACACACACATATATATGCACGTATATATGTACACACATATATGCATATATACATATATACATATATATCCTACTCTGTACCCAGATCCCCAGCTCTGTGCTTTGTCTTGGGGGTGTAATTATAGACCAGAAAAAAATGGCCCCACCCATGTGGAACTTCATTTCAGTCATGGAGAGAGCCACACTTTAATGGGTACAGTTATTGGTGAACTGTAGGTGTGAAAGGTGTTAAAAAGCAAAAGTGCTGGATATCACTTAGACATTATTTGGGTCATGAATGCTTAGATAACAAGAGAGTTGGGAGAAATTCACATATGAAGAAAATTGGCGTGTGGGGTCATGAAATGGTCACAAGTCTGTCCACAAATGGGTCATATTCTCGAAGATCAACCTTATGCTGACTGAGTTGGTCCAGTCAAGTAGTAACTTTATGTAGGGAAAGAGTATGCACATCTATTACTGGTATAATTAAACAATGAAAATGTCATCAGCCATGTATTAGAAGCATAGAGTGATTTGATTTTCCATTTGATTCATAACACTTTGGAGTAAAAACATAAATGTGAGCATTGACCCAAACCTATCAGCACAGAAGAGAAAAGAAAATCTGTGACAAGTACAGTTTATTTTTCTTACAAAAAAAGATTGATGATGGGATTATACAGTTTGGCAGCACAAGAACAGTTTTCCTGCAAACAAGTATGAAATAGTCAGGAATTCAGATTAAAAAGACTTTAAAATAGACTTTCCACTTTTTTATCTTCTTCTGAGGGAGCCACATGTATAACTTGGGACTTTTCTTATTGTTTGGCCTGCTCTGCATAATATTTGCATCACTAAAGACTTTGGACTTCAACTCTGTAGACAAAGCACAAAATCCGGGGCTTTCAAACAAGTGGAGTCTTTCCAAACATTGGTCAGTGCAGGCTACTCTTCATTGATATCACTTATCAGTGAAGCTTTGTATTTATTTTTCTATAAAGCTTGCATATCATATGTGGACTCTTTAAGAAACTTACATCAAAACAAAAATTAAAGCAAATATTTGTACTAAACAGAGCTGGTACAAAAGAGGTCTAGATTATGGCTATTAAAAGTGATTTCATTAATAAAACTGAGAAAAGTCTAATAACCACTAATAGGAGAATAAATAGACTGCAGTATAGCCATTTCATAGAATATCATGTATCAATAAAAAAGATCAAACCACTGATATCTGCAACAACATAGATGAATTTCAAAAATGTTATCCTGAGAAGAAGTCACCTTACACAGGAAAGCCCATTCTGGGTGATTCCATGTATACAAGTTTCTAGAGAGAAAGTCTAAGCTACGGTAGGAAATAAGATAAAGACACTGGCTTCTCATTTGGAGAGGAGATGGAGTGTGGGAGCAGAGTTGACTGATGACTCAGTGGCTGTCTCTTCGGTCACCACAGTGAGCTCTAAGGATGCACTTTCTGGTGACTCACAGTCCAGCAATCAAGAGTGAGGCATCAGTGCAGGCCATTCCTGCCCACTAGGAGTGCAAGTTCAGCTTCAGAACTTCCCTGTAACCTGGCCAAAACTTTCCTAGAACCTAGCTTCACCCTGAGGCCCTTACCCCATTTCCTAATTCCTTCATCTGTCCTTTACCAGCTGTCAGACCTGTACCTCAGTCTGGAGACTCCGCCTTTAGTTCCTTCACAAGTTTTCCTCCACTACACTTCTTACACATTTAATCTGAGCTTGACATCTCTTCTGAGAGGACACATAGACACAAGGGATTGAAGGCAAAATGTAAACTATTCATTAAAAGAAAGTCTGTCAGCAAGTACTGAAATTTAGTCAATTATATGCATGTTGAATTCTTTAGAGGGAAATGTAAAGATGTTTGCAATTTATTTCAAAAGCCTCAAAAATGCACTAATGAATATAGATAGAGAAAGGATTATGTAGATAACATAAAGCAAGTTTAGCAAAATGTTACTGAGAGACTCAAAATGATAAGTACATAGATTCTTTCTTAATTGCTTTATATTTAGAAATGGGCTGATAAAAGACCTGAAGCTGGTGCAGGTCTTAGTTCCCACTGGAGGACAGAGCTGACAGACAATGAGAAGCTGTTTTCTGTCTGTGAGCCCATGGACTTCTGGATGACCTTATCTATAGCAGACACCATGCTGTTGATAGTACATGATGTCATCGTAACACTCAGTGGCAAATTGAAGGAGAAGCAGAGTAAGTCCAGATTCACTTATACTTTATTCCATCTTATCTGGTTCACCTGGGTACCTGTATTGCATAGCCTCATTGTGCTCAAAGATACTCAGCTGAATCATGGAGCAAGACCTCCAGCTTCCCCTCCATATTGGGAAACAGGTGGGTTTGGTCATCTTCCATTTATTATTAAGATCCACTGAGCAGGCTTGATCAAGATGCAAGAAATGGCATTCGAGGAGGATATACCTGGCAAATAAGGCCTTCTTGATGAATACAAGGCAGCTCTTTGAATGTTTGATCATTAGTAGGCATTCCTACCCATTGCAAAATCAGACATTCTTCTCGAAGAGGCAGCAGACACCAGTCAAGCCAGGTGGCCACTGTGCTTGTTGGTGAGGGTAGGCAGATGCTGTACCAAGTTATACTGGAAAACACCTAAGAACAGACTGTCCCAGAAATATGGCCTTATTATAGTCCTCTCTGGAGATCTCTGAGCTGATGTTTCCATTCACAAGTTTAAAAATCAATATCCTAAAGATGAGATGGAGAGGCCCCTGGAAACTGATGGATGCCAAGAAGAGGGACATAAAAAGAGTTAGCTAAGGGCAGCTCATTAGAAACTTCGCCAAAGATGTTAAGTCCTATCTGTGTCAAGCTTTTGTTTTCAGTGGGAAATAAGTAAGTAAGATCTGAGTAAAGTCACTCCCTTGTAGGCAGGAGATTTGGAGAAACCAGAAAAAGGATTTCATGGTAGTATGAACACCATTGTAAAAAAAACTAACACCAACCTACCCCACCTTCACACAAACACACAAGCACACACACATGCAGACACACACACATATATACACATGAGTGCACACACACCAAAGAAGCCTATAGCCTCTGCAAGGAGAGTAGGTAAGCTTAAATATCTAGTGATATGAAAAGATCATGACATACACCAAAAAAGAGGTGGACACGTGCATTAATCCAATCACCTCGTTGAGAAATTGATAGTCTTCGTGAAATTGGTGATTTCTATCTACCATTTCTTCTTACGCAGCCACCACCTGCATCCAGAAAGTCAGAGGCCCACCCTTTCAGTGAGCTGCTGATTTTGCTTTGACTCAGGAAAGGCAACTGTTTCAGCAGAGCTGGCATGAAGATGCCTAGGGTTTGGGATTTTATGTCAGGGACATAAGTGCACAGTATGAGGGAGCTGGTTTTAAAGTCTCTCATGGCTCATTTTGGTAACCAGGCAGAGCCAGGTCTCCTGAGGACTTTCTGAAGGCTTGTAAGGAATGTGAACTCAAGCCTCTGACACACAGGGCTGATTTCTGTGTGCTGCTGTAGAAACTTCCCAAAGGATACAGTTGAAAGACATTGATTTCCAGTGTAGTAACATTGGTTATTTAGCATAATTAAAAAAATTCATATTAGTGCATTCTGAGTATATTTTAAAGTTAGCAAGCAAATTTTAGAGTCTACTGCTAATAAAATATTTATCCTTCAAAATCTCATGCAAAATGTGAAACAGATTAAAGATGTAAGGGAGCATAGCAAATGTGTGGTATTCACCTAGAAGTGATCACCATGTTATGACTCGACCTAAATATAAATGATCACTCCTGTCAATCATGAAGTTTAAGGTGGAATGAAATCATGTCAAGATTTATGGAAAGTGACTTTGCTACATTTTTATTCCTGTGTTATTCAATCATATACTAGAATCCATGTTACATGCCTTCTCTGATTTTCACTTATGTACTCAGCATTCTAATATGAAGGTGATCTGGTATCTCCTGTCCTAGTCTCAAAGCACAGCCAAGGACACAAAGAAATTTACTTGTATCTCTTTCTCTGAGCCAATGTCAAACTCTCATGCTTTGTTTTAGTTCTTACAGATAAATTTTACCCATCTTCAAAATCTGATGACAATATTGATCAGTTTAATGCAAATAGCATCAACTGAATTCAAGACGATATTCTATCTTTCTGACATTTACTTTTTCTTTCCTTTTATTCTTCATTTTTACAGCATAAGCTGACCACCTTTTTGTTCAAGCTTTCATCTTAGTTATGTATAGCACATCTAAAATGTATTTGTATCCCTTTCTCTGAACCAATGTGGATTGTAATTAGTTCTCTAGATATCTCAACAAGTAGATTATACTTCTTTATAATTATCTTATATTTGTACATGTTTAAAAATGATACTTAAGTAATTTTATAAAGTACTAGATAGTTCGTCAGTTTTAAAATTCACCCAGAAAATGTTGTTTATGTGAGAGCAACACTTATTCTATTTATATTTCAATATGTTTATGTTATCTGCAATCTGGATCTCAGATTTTTGTCAAAACTTTCAGGAACTAAGCTAGAATTTTTGGTTATAGACTTGTCTCTTCTTTATCTCCATTTTCATCCTCTGATTTTTTTTCACAACTAATTATGCACTAAAGATTTTTAGGGCTTAATTCTTTTCACCTGTTAATCAAAGACATCTCCTGGGTGCTGTGAAAAGCTATACTATCTCTGTGGGACTCTTCTCTTGCCCACAGTGCAGCTTTTTTCACTTCCTATCTCCTCTACCCAAAGAAATCACAACACAAGGTATACTTCACAAGCCAGTGAGCTGGGTGCTTCTCTGCCCATTTCTGGCCCTGTCACCCAGGAGAGTTTCCAAGACTGCATCAAATTCCCATGTGATTGTTTAATGCAATACATTTCCTCAAAAAAGCTCTTCTCAGAGCTTAGCCTACACTCTCCTAGTAAATTCTGGAGTTTGTTCTCGAAACTGCAGCCGTTCATTTTCAAATGGAAAAATGGAGGATGAAAGATTGATAATACGCAGCTAAAATGATAAACATGGTTTTAATTCTCAGCTTTTTATGAGATATAAGTAGAAGAATGCATAGACAACACAGAGAGCTCATTCCCACAGTTAGCAATTTGGAGAAATATCCATTAAGAAGAAATCTTCACTGTCATTGGCAATTGGAAGTGTGGAGTGAGCCCTAGACTTAAGGGAATGTTTGTGCTTCTCTTTCTAAGAAGCAAATACTGTTCAATAACCTCACAAGAAAATTGACACGTAAAAAACTTACATGAAAATTATATACCTGAGACCATTGTTGACAGCAGCTTACCTGGGAGCAGATAGGCTGCAGATGTGGGAAATACGTACTGGTGGCTCCAGGAGGTTGTGCAGTAAACCTACAGTCCCTTCTTGGAAATATCTTTCTCTAATGGGATCTCAGACCCATTAGAAGTCAGATAGCAGCTCAAGTTAGTGTAAGAGAAAGATCCTCTCCAATACCCAGAGCCAGAGTTACTGCAGTCCTGGAAGCAGGGAATGTACAAAGCTCAGGGAAAATCCCGTCCTGCGAATCTCTTCTTCTCTTATTATCTGACTAACATGACTATCCATGAGGATGATGTCTCCTGGGTGTTTTTATTTTGTGATCTGTAATTTCAGATCAGTTCATCTGAATCATTTTTTAGAGTTACTCCTACAGGCAGCTATTAGACAGAGCAGTGGGTAGGATCATCATCACCCTACACACACAGCATGAGTGAATTAGAACAAGTTCATCACTGTAGGCAGAATAAAGGATTCAGGAAATATCTTCCAGCCTCAGGTGGCCATGAGGAACTTATGTTCCTAGTAACCTGTTCTACAGTCTCAGTATGATTTTGGCACCCAGTGATCTGAAGGAATAGGAGAGATAACCCACCTATTTATGCCTTCACTCACATTAGGTGTTTTAATTCTCTTCAAGACAGAAAAAATATATATAAAGAAAAGATGTCAAACTGATTCTATGAGAATTTTATATTCACAAAGAAAACAAGAATTAAGGTGTATAATTAGAAAGTGTGTTTTGGAAACACATGCTATCAAAAAAAGATTATTCTAGATGTAGGCATTTGAGTCAAACTTACATGGCTTTTAAAGCCACTTGAGCTCCATCTAGCTCTGCAAACATAGGTAAATGGTTTACCTCTCCAAGTCTTTCCATTCTCCACTGAGAGCTGTCTGTTACTCCTATAGTACATCATGAAAAATAAATGAGAAATTATGTGCTAAATAGTCATAGAAAGGCAGGGTTGTGTCATATGAATTCAGTGTCAGAGCCCTTATCATTCAAAAAGCAGGTAATGTGAGCATTTGTCTACTCTAATCCTTGAGAGTAGAAGGTGTTCATCAAATTCAATGTCTTCTAAAGTAATGAAAGCTAATTCTAACACTCCCTTCAACACAGTACTTCTTTTTTATATTAGATACATGCATACAAAGATATATAGTTATAATTAAATAAAAAATACGTTCCTAGAATAAGGCATATCCTAGATATCAGGCTATAAATAGAGGACAAACTTTACAGTGCTGAAATACAAATTAAAATATTCAAGAAGAATCCATCAATCTTTTATTAAGAATTTATGTATAATAGAATATTTTCATGGCATAATTGCTTAGGTAATAATTATAGGATTCCAGCTCCAAAACGTTGGACTATTAGGATCTCAGGCGCACCTCCTCCCCACAGACACTACAAAACTACACCCATTGAACAGCTACAATCACTGAAAAAGATTGGGGACCAGCCTCTCCACAGAGAATGGAAATACATCTTAGTAAACAGTAGGAGAAGTTGATCAGTCTCAGCATTCATACAACCTAGTACTGAGGTTCCAAGGGCTATAAAGAAGGATCAATGATATGCACACGCTCCCCAGGACTTAAGGGTCTGACTCCTCAGCAGGGGCCCCTAAATCTGAGAACTGACCTGGAAATGTGTACAAACTGACCTGGAAATGTGTACAAACTGACCTGGAAAATAAAGGGGTTTTTCTCTGGAGAATAACAGTCTTTGAAGGAGCAAAGAACACAGGACAGAGAGCCCAGAGAGCTGATCTAGATGCACCGATCTCGCTGCAGGACTCTCATTTGTTGAAACAAAAACTTCAACATAGAGAAGAAAGAGGGATAGCCTCTCTGTGAACATAGATGCTGCTGCTGGGTGCCTCCCTTCAAGATCACTTTTCTGTGCAGGTACTGGAGGTTGCCACATTGCAAGAAGGATCCAGGTTGAAATACCCCACCCCATCTGCCATTAGCACTCTTGTGGCGCCAGACAGTATGTGCTTGTAGTTACAGTTTTCTGGGCTGCCAGGG